>DWLO01000832.1:0-17499 GCA_018245335.1 Dalla quadristriga | reverse complement strand
AACCCGGGACCCTCGGCTCGTCAGGCAGGATCACTGACCAACGCGCCACCGAGTCGTCAAATATATTATAATATAGTTTCAATAATTATTAGTGTTCCGGGGAAAGGTGTGGATGCTGGTTATACTTATAACAGCGGTGACCACTATAGTTTTCAGGGTATCCGTGACCAGATTCCATCCGCGGGATGGTGACAATAGTATGCTGTTCTGCCGTCACCACACATAGGTATGATAATGTAATTGTAGTATGATAAGACAGCTAAATATGCATACTATCTATAATAAGAAATAAAATATTTAGTTAACAAATTAAAAAATCGACCAATATTAATTTATCAGTGAATGTGTGTTTGTTGGTGTGTACTTCTCTCACGCAGCAACGGACTGAGGTGACGCGATAGGTCATTTGGCTGAAATTCACATTGGGAAGTTTTTGCAAAAAAGCAATGACACGAAATAAAGATAAAATTTTATATGGTAAAACGACTTTAACGCAAGGCGGAGCCACGGAAAACGCCTAGTTTATAAAAATGGCAATAATAATAAAATGTATTTATTGTAAGTTTATAAATATCTTTCATTTGTAAATTCCCAATCAATAGATGGACAAAAGGAGCTGGCTCAGCTTAATCTGACACAGGATCATGATCCTTTGCAGCGCCGATTTTCAGCCACACCCTTCTCTTTGTGATGTCGTTATTATTATAATCTTTGTATTATCCTACTTTCCTGGCATCCACTATATCTTATATGAGACAAATCCCACTTAAGGGCATTAATAAAATAAAAGGACGCAAAACGGAACGGAAATTGGAATCCGGTTGAAATTCATAAAACGCGATAGATAAATCCGGTTCCGGTTGGTAGTCGGCTAATCCGGCTAGATGGTTTTAAAATTCATTCGCTCGGGGGTGCTATTTACATCGCCGTTTCAAAAATGAACTGTGGTTATCTAGAAGACGTAAAAACGTGTTCGGAATAATAATCGGGTGCTGTGGAAGCGCTTGGGGTCTGAGTCTCCGCCTTCGCGGGATTTTACTGAGAAGTTTGTTTACCTTTACTTTAGAATTCAATATCAAGCTCTATTAAAATTAAAAATTTATTATCATCATCATCACAACTTATCACCTGCCCACTACTGAGTACGTGTCTCCTCTCAGGATCAGCAGGGCTTTAGACATTTATATGTGCTCGTACAATCGATTCCGCGCAGTAGTCGATCTCCAAAGGGAGGCCTTTATCCCCTAGCAGGAGTATCACGTCCTAATTTGAATTAATCTTGTCTGCAACCCATAATGGCCCACTGCAGGGCAGGGGTCTCACCTCACACTGGAGGAGGCCTAGAGCGTACTCCACTACGCTGCATTGGAACCTTAATTAATACTAACTCACTTTTGTGTTCGGTTTTTTATTTTTTATTATTTATTTATAAATCCCCCCCATTTTATATTTCGGGTTCCTTGCATTAGGTATATACATTATTTATATTACATAATTTCATTTTTCAATAAGTTACTTACTACTAACATAGTCATAGGCCAAATTTGTACTAATTATTATTAACAAAAATTATGGATTGTCTTATCTTAAATTAAAATTTATTATTATTATAAAAAGTATTAAATTGTATTGCATGATATATTTATTATTGTATTGTATACATTATTATTAATTATTGTTATTACTATATTATATTGACAACTTCTTAAATAATTATTGTGTTCGGTCTAGAACTGTCAGCAAAATGTTGACTAAATAAATGAAATGAAAGCGTTAGGTCATAGTTCACGCTGGCCAAGTTCGGATTGGCAGACTTCAATAATACAATACTAAAGAAAACACTTTAAAACGTCACACAGCATTAACAGTTTCCTTAAGTAAATTAAAACAAGTTACCCAAACTAAAACAAGGTAATTACACTAAAAATGTATGCCTCGGCTGGGGATCGATCCCGGTAGTGACCGGGATCGATCCACCAACGTGCCAACAAGTCGACAAAACTACTTACTTACAATGCCTATGGCATAGCATAGGATAGCATAGGATTTCCAGCAACACATCGATGCCCACGAATTTATTTTCAGTGTCGCCAAATATCTGCAAAACCATTATGAGAAACATCTCGCCGAAGTTCGGATATTGAATTTCGATTCAAAATCCTGCTTTTATATTTTACGACTACATACTATGTGTCGTGTAATCTAAATAAGATCGCATTGGAGCCTTCATTCTGTAGTCTGGTTTAGGGTATAACATTAATTTTTGCCCCAAATTGTTGGAAAATAGTTAAACTATTTAATAGCCTCATCTATTTTAATTCATTTTCGACTCTTTGCAAAATTACGTCTCGTGGCACTAATAGCATATAAAACTGGAAGTGCTCAACTTCGAGTATATGGAAGAACCTAGATATTTGTACTAGAGTTATCACTACAGTGGAGTAGTGCCAAATGTCTAAAATAAACCAAAGGAAGTTTAACGTTTATAGTTTGAGGTCGAAACAGAAGTATTTTATTGTTTCTATCTAGTACGGATATTATTAGAATACAACTAAATTAATAAATAACCAATTAAAAAATAATTAATAAGAAAATACTTAACATGGATATTGTAACTCATATAAACTCAAAGAAAGGCCAACAATATTTTCTCGGTTGTGATAAATCGTAACGTAAGGATTAAAGGTACTTAATCCCAAACTAGTTTCACAATTGCTGCAAGAAATGCACTGGAGAGCCATCCTTTGAAGATAAACTGAGGAAAATAGGGCAAAATGACAAACGCTTACGTTTACCGAGTTTTTGGGGACAGCGCGAAATGGAAACTTGATTACTGGACGCGGTTTATTTGCTTTTCTCTTAATGTTGCGGGCGGTCGGCGTAGAGAATATACGCGGATTTAAAATTTTGTGTTTTTTCTTCATTTATTTAAAGAAGATTTAGGCGCCTCGTGGAAACTATGTTTTTGTTATGCAAATGTACTTTATGCTGGCCACAGATACGTTGACACTCATGAGGACTTAAGGGCCGCTTGGTGAAATAATCTGGAAATGAAATTTCATTACACTTCCAAGCTAAATAAACGTGAGTTTTCTTGATTATTAACAAGCGTAATTAGAAGATTGTCTAAATGTAATGCAACTGACGCAATTAGTGATTGATAACTAAATAAAATAAATGATAAATGAAAAGATGAGAAATGAAATGAAATACTTTTAAGAAATGACAAAAATTAAAATAAATCAAATAAAAATGGAAATGGACCTTTGCTCAATACCCACTAAAAATACCTACTACCTACTGAATTTGAAAAATCAGTATAATCCTTTTTATTTTCGCATAATAATGTTCTCCCTTGTTTTTGAATCGATTTTGTTCTCAATATTTGCTGACGGACAGAATCAATTCATCGATGTACGTAACGTACGTACATACGTCATTGTCTAAATCTAAATATAGATCCCAATCACGTAAAGAGGATTTGAATGAAATCTGCCGAAAGTTTCTATCACAAAGTAAACTAGATAGAAAGATATCTTTTGTGATAAAAAAAATTGAGCACGGGTCTGTCTGTAACTTGCAGCGTGTTCGAATTTTTTCCCAGTTTTACGTATTCCCGAGAGTGAGGATTTGCACATTGGCGCCGAAAGTTTCTGAATGCTTAATGAAGTGATTTTGAGGGCTCCATCTGTGAAATGCACCTGACAAAACATGTTGCATTTTCGTTTCAAACGAAATTAAAGTTCATCGTCAACAGAGTCAATGACTGCTTTGTAGAACAGTTATGATTTTCATTCGTTTGGATTCAAATCGTGTACTTCATTAGAAACGGCAGAAGTTACACTGGTTTTAATAAACTTTCATTTAATTTAACAGTTTAAAGCTAGAGCTTGCTTTTAATATTACTTGTAGTACTTTTTATTTTATCGAAATAGTTAACTGTAGGTACTGGCATTATGGCAAAAAGCCACTGTAGCAGAATTCTTGTTTAAATTGGTTTATTTTTTATGCTAAGAGAATTGCAAACGAACAGGTTCGAGGGTGGGTGGGACCGCATGCTCGTTTGATTTTCTATTACATTAAAAAAAATGAAGAATGTTGCTGTTCTTTTGATTTATTAAATAAATAAATTGACGAGAACAAATTGACTTCCCCTTAATAGAGACAGAAAGAAAAGTGTTATTAGACACATTCTTAGTTATATATTTTTAGCAGTTTAGATTACTTATTAGCCTTATATGGCTAGATTGTAATACGATTAAGGTGTATAGTAATATATAGTCTAGCAATATTTAAAAAAAAAAGAGATTGAGAAAATACATTCTTAAACCATAAAATGCACGGTAGATGGATAAGGACATTTAATGCAGGCGGAGATGCGGGCAACGTATGGTTGCCCATAAAATAACTGCCGATGTGCGGACTGCGGATGTAAGCGAACATTTCCCAGATATAACCTGCGCCAGAAACGTGCGCCCCCAGTGCGAGTGATAGCACTTCGTTTGGCGCATCACTGTTTGAGCTGAACTCGCCCACAATGCAAATTCACTCGCGTTTCGTTTGCCACAACCACACTCTTTGCCGAGCACCCTTCACGTAGACAAACTCAACAAATCTTGCTGTGAGACGAGTCTGCGTTTATAAAACGCATGTAGAGCGTTTCTTACGTACCACATGTTTTAAAATATAATGAAAGAAGCAAAGGGATACGCAGTGGCATTTAGTGGCCACTGCAGGCTATTGACAGCTCTTTGCCGAACACCCTTCGCGTAGACAAACTTAACAAATGTGGTTGTAAGACGAGTCCGCGTTTGTAAAACGTATGTCGGGCGTTTCTTACGTACCAAATCTTTTAAAGTATAGTGGAAGAGTCAAAGGCGCAGACAGTGGAATTTAGTGGCCACTGCAGGCTATTGATAGTATAACCAACATCGAACAGGAGAATCTAATGAGAAGGCGATTACAGATACAAATATTAAAACCAAAATGTGTCTTTGGCTCCACCGACGGATTCTGATCCTTAATGGATTTCTAAACGTCATGTCAACGTGATGTCACGTCCGGTGAGACGTCGTGTGTAAAAGATTCAGGAGTCAAAAGTCGTGTTTGTATCGCGTTGTTCTGCTAACGTCATTCACTTCAACCGAGCTAGGTAATCATTTCCCACCAATGTGGTCCACTCAGTGCGAGTAACTGCACATACTCTGCACGTAATTACACCCAAACATTGCTCATGTAAATAAATAAACCTCCCGTGCACAACAAACATAGCTTAGAAGTTGAACATGTTTGCACTCGTAATCCCAAAACTTCATTAACGTGATGAAACGAGTCTAAACAACTATACGCTGGCGGTAATTAGTTTCCTAAATTGCACCTGCGTCAATACGTGCTGGAAATGTTGGCTTTACTAACATTTGAAGCCAACACTTGAAGCTAGCAGTAATGAATGGAAATTCAAAGTCACGGCAATAGAAGGTGGTATTTCTGTAACGTAAGTAAACCACAGACACTTACCCCTTTACTTATAAAAAATCTTTAATGTGTATCTCAGTAGGTACCTATTTAACTAACAAATGTTTTGGACGTTAAGTACTCCCCACCTTTTTTTTACTTATAGACACTACTTAGGATGTCATTAGTTATTCAACGAAAAAGATTTCTATTATCGCAACCCCGAATGAAAGGCCGAATGTATTAGTGAAAGCGTCATTTTAATTATTTGTAATTATGTACCTACCCAAATACATTAAGTGTAAAATTTTACTAGTAAACTTAAACTTATTTTTTCTATAGTGAACAAACATTTGACAGCATGATATCCTGTGAAGTCAGCTGTTACATTGCCGCCATTTTGTTAGTTACAATGCAACCTCCCTGAGGTGTTTAATACTACAGCTATTTTCGCAGTGCCTAGTTTAATAAGGTTTAAAAAGGTTTCTTAATTAATCTAATAATTTTAATTTTCATTTGAGTACCTAACTTTGGACAGAAAAATTACGAATGGTTTTCGCCCTTTTTTATCTCATCTACACTTGAGAAACGTCACAACTGAAAGGGAGAAAAAATACAACTGATAGATAACATGCAATTCGTCACTGATCAATAAATCATTGCCCAAATCCCTGTTAGCACTATTAATGTAAGCACTGTTAGCATTTGGCATTAAGTTCGCCTTTTGTAACCCTTAAATAAGGTTTTGTAATAAATTGTGAAATAAAAAACTTACTGGTCTCCTCTCAAACAAGAAGGGGAAAGGGCATAGTCTACCACGCTAGCCTTGTACCGGTTGGCAGACTTCACACGGCTTTCAAAAAATTACCTTGCTTACCCCACTTAAATTTTACATCGCAACTCAGCTTCCCATATAATTGATTTGCATTAAAAACTCGTCCTCATAATTGGATGAATAATTTTAATTAAATTTCCCGATCAATCAATTTCGTGTCAATGCATCGCGCGTTATTTGATAAACTATTAATTTTGCGGTAACAACGAACGTTTATGATCATTTAAATTCAATTCCATTGTTGATACAGTGAAATTCCTTCTATAATGCAGTGTTCTAATATTATATCATCCATCCATCCGTCAGCCTTTAGAAGTCCACTGGACATAGGCCTCCTATAATCGACGTCACTCCGACCGGTCCTGGGCTCTCTGAATCCAGCAGTTTCCCGCTGTTTTCTTTATGTAGTTAGTCCACCTTGTCAAAGGGTGGGATGTCCTTCTTTTTCCGATTCGTGACCTCCATTCGAGGACCTTTCTTCCCCATTGGTTATCAGCCCTTCGAACGACGTGGTCTGCCATTACCACTTCAGCTTCGACTTAACTCTGCGAGCTATGTCGGTAGCTTTTGTTCGTCTACGGATGTAATATTATATAAGTAGTATCATATAGGTAATATAATATATATAATTATGTTAATATATAGTATATGAACATCATTTTTGTTTATAAGATATACACACACCCGTAACAATATGTAGGTTTGTATGTCCTTAAATATTTTTTTAAACTTGTAATCGGTCATTAGTTATGTTTGTGTAAAATTCTCTCTTTGTTGTTATTTATTCATGTTTTTCGTATTTTCGTGGTATTATTTACAAAAGTGCACGCACTACATGCCTAATTCCTCACACTCAGTTCACACTGAATATCAGTGGCATGACTCCAGTATGGTTCCATGCTTTAGGCTGAGGGTGCACCCTTTTGTTTTCTTAATACTGAAACGTGTAACCGCCTTGTGCCTTCGGTTCTCTCTGGACCTATTTGTCAGTTTCATGGGTATTGAACACTATCAACAGGTGCAAAATAGCTTTGAGATTTACGTTTTGGTTCATGGCATCATGGCATACAAAGTCGTAGCGCACACATGTAAAGCACACACATACAAAACACAAGTCTTATGTAGATACCCCCTGGGGAGGGAGGGCTGAATAATATTAATGACATTAGCACGTACCCCGAGACGGGGCTCAGGTCCCTCTAAGTAAAAGGGGGACTCAGTGTCCTTTCTGTTACTTTATCATCCGCGTGCAATCTAGAGGGGAAATCGTTCCGTGATACGCTTCCTACAATTACTCGCTGCCGGGATATTGCGGAAATGATAAGAAATACGCCTGGAAACACGACACTCGGAGAAAACGAGGCTTTGCACTCAGCTCTGTTCACTCAAAATTCCCACTTCAATCCCACCGTGCATTATTCCGGGACAAAAAGTAGCCTATGTCACTCTTTGGACTATTACTTATCTCTATGCACAAAATTATGTCGCTCCGTTGCTCCGTTGCGTGAAAGCAGGATAAACCTGACCAACTAACATACGTTCGCATTTATACTATTAGTAAAGATGATAACAACATCGCCTATTCTTTGAATAGACAACAACTCAAAGTATGTAAATGAAAGTCCGTAAAGTTAGCTGACTGAAGTGGGAACAAGCCTTGATCGATTTTTGTACATTAGTGGTAGGCGAGTTGAGGAGTTTAGACGTTTCGGTGTTTGAAGTCTTAGTTCATTTGTACTTTTGCAGGTTTACTGTTGGGAATTCAGCGTCTTGGTCAGTGTGGTGGAATCTTAATCTTTTTTACGTTACTTAATCCTTGTGTGTCGCCAATGGTGTCGCAAAAAGCGAAATCAACTCACAATTTTTCTCGCCATTTCTCTGTCAAAAATTATGTGCAAGATAATTAAAATATGTCTAAATTGCCCGTAATTTTACTATCAACAATGTAGCTAGCCTTTTGCCATTGTTACAGTGTTTGAATGTGCGAGCGAGAGAGATGCGAAACGTGACGGTCCTCTTACAATACAATACAATACAGAAACACTTTATTGTATACAAGGACAAAATATACAAATATAGAAATAACAGCACATTTATACAATAATAATAATAAGCTAAGAGCGATATCTCCAGACAACCGTAAGCATGGAGAACTCTTAATAATATAGCCATAAATTCGAACCCCACACCTACAAGTAAGGCGAAGTTTTAACCACTCTATAATCTTTGAAGTCATCTATTGTTACACCTATTTATTTATCTTGTCGTTAAGCTCAACAGGCTAAAAATTCTTCCCGGTTGTGACACCCGACCTAAAAAAAGCTTTTTTGAAACTTTTTATTGTCCTCCAACGGGTTCAATTAAAGCTCTTTGAAAACAAGCAAACAAGCCCGCTTGTCAAATTGGCTTCTTAGTATAATTGGATAGGATCCTCTTACGAACTTTTAAATTACCGCCGTCAGAGAAAGTGGAGTAGGGTGTTGCCCTACCATGCGAGAGAAGCGAGCAAATTTTTGGCGTAGCTTAGTGTGGAGCTAATACTGCTGAGCATCTCTGTCGAGTTCGCATATGTTTTCCAGCATACATTTTCGCAGTCCAGTTCGAAATGAAATGAAATGAAATTATTTATTTCGTCTTATGGTACAAGCGGCACACTCGACAAATGTCATAAAACAGTAGTAAAATAAGTAATATCAAAATAACATTGAATTAGATTACTTAAAATAAGTTACTGATTTTGAAATGAGTATCTAATTTTATGGCATCCTATTTTTCAGATTTGTATCGGTATGGCAGTCTTTGGTACGTGTCCTGACCTTGCTCGATGGGGTTCTGGCTTTGGACACCAGTCTAGATTTGTTTTGGTCTGCCTATTAACATGTTATACTAACTGTTAATTTTAGTCCTATTCGAGGTTTGTCACAAATGTCATGGGCGGCAGCGACTGGGGGCAGCTGCAGCCTAGTTTGCAAAAAAAAAAAGTCGTTTGGTACATCCATAAGCTTAGTATAGAGCAAGTGTCTTAGGGCTTAATCCCTTCCACCGATTGGGTTTATTTTGTTTAATATTTCAGAACTTGGTAAGAGGATAATGGTGAAAATTGTCTAAATTCTTTTAAAAGTTGAGAAAGGGATGCTTTGGAAAAGTAATAAGTTATTAAATTTTAATATTTTTCGTTGTTAAGCTGAAACATTGGCACGGTTATTGGTTATTGCCACGTCTACGCGGCCTAGGTAGTTATTTATAAATGCGCAAAAGGCTTTAGGAAATATTTTAAAAACGTAGATAGTTTCAAGGAATTAATGTTTTGCGAACTAACCATACTTGAATAATTTTGTACATTCTGATTTTACCTATCCACGAACTGCTACGTGTTTTAAAAACATATTTTCATGTTCCTGTCATTTTTCTAATTTACGAAATGGCCTACGGTATTTTGAACAAATTTACGCGTGCCTCATTTTACCTACCTACGAACTTTTGTGATTTGGGAAAAATAGAACACCCATAAATAAAATTGGGATGTCCGTCTGTGATATCGAAATTAGGGTTAATAATTGAATGGAATATATTTATATGACTCCTAAACATAATCAACCATGTCTGTATGCGTTTTTTTAGTCGCGCATAGGTTCCAAACCACTAAACGGATTTTTTCAATTATCGGCTGTTATCGTTAGACAACAGTAGTTAAGCCTTGCCGGCATGAAAAACTTCCGACACTCGGGATGGTCACTAACCCCTCCACCAACCCATATTGGAACAGCGTGGTGGAGTACGCTCCAAGCCTCCTCAGTTGTGAGGTGAGACCAGTGCTCTGCAGTGGACCACAATGGGTTGCAGCCAATATCGAGTTAACAGTATACAAAACTTAATATTATTATTTCTTCACAGGTAGTCGAAGATTGGAAGTTCATGTCAATGGTACTGGATCGATTCTTCCTGTGGCTGTTCACCATCGCGTGCTTCGTGGGAACCTTCGGCATCATATTCCAGTCGCCTTCCTTGTACGACACCAGGGTTCCGGTAGACCAGGAGATATCTTCCATTCCTATGAGGAAATCCAACTTCCAATACCCAAAAGGCATAGAAACGATTGGAATAATCCATTAATTGGAGTGATCATCGGTCAGTTATACAAAAATACCCCAGTTCTTGGTTCTTTGTTCTTGCTTGCTTCAATTAAATTGATTAATACTGGACGGACTACTCTTAAAACATATTTTTTTATACAAACAATACAACATTTTATTTGTTGGAACATCATTTACGACAAGAAACTGCATTCTAATTCAAGCTATTTACGTTTAACGAATGAATTGTATTTGTACATTTTTCTTGTATTCGATCAATGAGAAATCTAGAGTATATTTATAACACCAGTTTTGGTCTTTTTTGAGGTCCAAACCGAGTACCGGGGAGTTCAATAGCCCCAAGACCATGCGAAAGGCCCTGCACTGCATTATTTTTCTATGGTGGATCCTCTCCTAACGCAGAAAGTCGAATGAATGATTGTAAAACTAATAATAGCTAATAGGGTAAATAGAATAATCTAAAAGTGTTAATGATTAACGGTTTTATTTCTGAATATCATAAAACCGACTATTTTAAATAGTTTATAGGAACTGGTTAATGTAAAAAGTGTATAAAGGACTAGACTATTCGTAATAGAGATGTGTCCATGCTAAAGATCGTTAAATAATTAATTAAAGATTATTTAAACTAACTCAAATATTATTTACTACACACCCGAGAGTGATCGTTAAAAGCAATGGGTTTCAATATAATCTAACGATGACTAGTGTAAGGTTAAACCGCATATAATTTAAACCAAAATCTACGTAAGTTTTTAATCATTTATTAGTTATAGTTTGTTACTTAAAACTCTTATTTAAGGCTCAGGCTGTGAATCAAGTTCTTTAGAACTTTTTGTAAGTGTAAGCTGTACTTAAATTATTATGAATTCGTGGTAAGTTCTATGTATCACTAGCATAGTTCAATAAAACTATCATTTATTGACTTGATATTTGATTTAAATTCTCCCTACTAATTCTGAAGACAGATGAATCGATGTTTGTCTCTCTCGATCTCAATCATGCAAAAACTCTTATGGAATTAAGGGTATAAAGCGAGCTTGAATCCCGAGAAGGGATAAAGTATATTCACTTCAACCCATTTACAGTATTTAAATAGGTGATGATTTTTTATGGATAATCGAATGCAGACCACGACTCCGGAAAAGGCGCACCGGTGGACCTACGACCAGGTGGGCTGATGAGCTGAAGAAGACACCAGAAAGTCGCTGGATTCGGAGTACTCAGGACCGGGCAGAGTGGTACCAATTCGAGGGGACTATGTCCAGCTGTGGACTTTTAAAGGCAGATGGATGGATGGATACTTTGTTAAGATCTCATTATTTGTCAAGTTCAGCCGAGCCGGTCTCAGCCGGCAGTTTTATGGGTGACCGCTAGCACCAGTGGCAAAAGGCCTTGAGTACTTCCGTGCTTCGGAGGGCACGTTAAGTTTGTCCTTGTTCTCATTGTTAAAGAGCAGTCGTTAAGCCTATCAGAGGCCTTTGAGGCCCTAAAAATATCTGACACTCGGGTTGGTCACTGACTCCTTCACCAATCCGCAGTGCTGGAGTACACTCAAGGCCTCCCGTGCCCTGAAAGACCCGTGCCCTGTAAGCCACTAAGGGAAGCATCCATCCATCAGCCTTTAAAAGTCCACTGCTGGTTATAAGCCATATACTTTGTAACAACGGTCTAGAATAAGATAAATCAGACCGCAAAACATTGCAGAGCAATTTACTCCTCACACGTGTAAGATATCTCCCCATGTAACCTTAGGTAATACCCCACACCCGGCCCGACTTGCAAGTCTGAGAAGGATTAAGCACTTTGTCTAGGAAGGTACAGCACGTACTTCTGGCGCGAAATAGCTTTCGTGTCTAGTCTAGTAGGGTGTGGTTGCCGAGATACTATTTAATACACGTCGAAACGTCCATTTGAAACCGAACCCGAGAAAATATTTTAGTTGAAAACTAAACAGGTGGTAGAACCTGTATACGGCCACACCCATTTCTATGTTTTCATTTCATTTCTATGGAATAGATGTTTTTTAATAGTTTTGTTCTGTTTAGAAAGGTGTGTCACACTTATACTAGAGGCGACCCCTCTATCCTCAGGGATAGCAACGATTCTGTGTACAACTTTGAATACGACCAAATTAAATACTAACGATTACTATGAATGAATAGATACTATGAATGATTAGATATGAATATTTTACAAACATGATTAACTTACACTAATAGTCCCAAGTCTTGTTACTAACGAATACTATGTCCTGCAGATATTAATTTATTGAATAGTAGCATTTATGTTATAACCAGTCGAATACTTCTATTTTAAAGTTACTAAGCGGTTGATCTTTCAATGGGTCTGGTAAATGATTGTAGAAGTTCAACGGTTTATTTATTGGGATGTCTTGCCCTTTTCGTTTTGAGCAATTAGCGATTAGCCTTAACAATTTGTATCCCAGAAATAAACGGGTCTATACGGTATATATAGAGAATAGATATGGGAATTAAACGCGGGCGAAGACGCGGGCGAAGCGTTGCACAAAATAAAACACAGTAGGGGTACCAAATCTGTACCTTAATGCCTAATCTCAACTAGTCTGGTGATGAGGTCGAACAAGCTAAAAGGGCACATATCGAAGTATCTATCACAGTCGCCGTTTTGTCCATCTAACTCTGCTTCGTAGTACGCGTCATCTAGCCCTTCTTCTTTGGAAGCCGACGGCCTGAAAGTTTAGTAAGATTGGTAAGTCATCATCAACAAACTACGGTTTCAAACGGGTCTCCTCTCAAAATGAGAACGGCTAGGCTATTGTCCACCACGCTGGCCAAGTGAACTTTGAGAACATTATGGAGAACTGTCAGGCATGCAGGCAAGAAGAGGGGTGGTGACAATTGTATTCTGTTGTGTTTCGGAGAGCCGCACGGTGCTATCTGTTGTAGCCAATATTACTAACTCCTAGTACTTACGTAAATATGATATGCATGATGTGTCCTAGAAGGCCATTGTGGTGCAGGGGGGTTTCAGCCGCTTCGCAAATGTTTCGCAACATGCACTCTTTGCCGTTCATACCATTCCTGTAACAACATCAAAAATAGACTTTAGTCAACGTCCTCAAATACAGGAGAGTAAGGATTTATTTCTACAACGTACGACGTAGCGTAACGTAACATAACGTAGCGTAACGTACGACAACGCAGAGTTTGGTGATGGTAGGAATTCAAGGATGAAGCACTAAGATAGTAATTATATCATCTACTAATATCCATCTATTCAAGACTCGTTGGCTCGTTTTCAAGCCAGTAGCATTATGCTAAGTACATACCCTTTTGCTGCGTAAGGCTGCAGTGTAACCTATATAAATGAATATGATAAATAATATTCTAAAATAGGTATTTCATATAACATAGGTATAACAATGTTTCAATTGTGTAATGCTTATTGTTTCATTGCAGTGTTACAAATAAATTAAGTCAATTCTTCTTCATAAAATCGAACTTTCCACTCAAGGCCCTTTTGTTTTTTGCGTATGTTGCCAGCCTTATGGCCACGGCGTCTGCCGCCCCTTGGCACTTCAGCATGCTAGCTCCACTTATACACAAATTTGTATTCGTCTACTGTACTTGTATTTGTATTTGTATTGGAGAAGACTGAATCTTGAAAGTAGATACAAATCATTATAAGAGTTTTTAAATTTTCTATTAGTTGTTCACCTCGAGCGTGGAAGTTATCCTACAAATTCGCGGTCAACTTGGAAGAACATCTTAACTTAAAATCCAAGTTTTGTGACTTATAATCCATGAAACTTACTCCTTAAATCTCGTTTCCAGCACCGTGTAAGCCAATTCCCTTGTTATACTGCGACTGTGTCGGGATGAAATTACCTGAAAATTTAAAAGATTTATTGCAGTTACTCGGTTTTATAGTTGGATTTTGGAGAGAAAAGCAATTTTTGACGCTCCAACTGTTGAAATTTGAGCTGTTTGCAATTTTTGCAGCTGTTTGCACTTTCCACTTTTTCCATTATAACAAATATTGAGTACCTCTCTAAACTGGTTATTAGGTATGTAATAGTAATAGAGGAATAGTGTAGTAGTATTGTTTGTTGTAGTATTGTTTGTATTGTACAGTATTGTTTTTATGTCTGCTATGCCTATTTACCTTAAGTGTTTTCTGAAACTTTTCTTTATTTATTCATAAGTTATGCAAATACAGACACACAGATACATTGAAATACAGGCAGACAAACGAGTGTATTAAACTTATAAGAAGACACTACTATCATAGGTAATGTTAATAACTCTAATATTAACTGGGTTGATTTATGAATAAAACGGCTATTATTAATTCGACACGGAAGATATCACAAAAGAACAATAAACTCATACGCCTCGTATGGGCGTATAGGCAGAACCTCAGGTGGTGCTAAAAACTTAAAAGGCTTTGGTTTTAGTACGTATATTTACAACGGTGACTCGCTTTAATGGTATGAAAAATGATGTTTAGAAGTAAAATATCGAATGAAAAAATGAATGGAAATAACCAAAGAAGGATTGGAAGGATTGGAAACATTGGAACAAATTTGAATTCGAATATAATAAAACAAAAGCGCGTTGTAGCTGGCCAGTCTGCGTTCGGCCGTGATACTCCTATATTATCAGTAGAACAGATAAATAAAGGACTGCGTTGTAATAGTTTCTTTATTCATTGGAATTTATTAAGTTTTTAATCACTTTAAAGGATTGAAATGAATGTACATTGCTGTTATTGTTATGTGATCGAACGAATGAATGAACTGCTTCTCATTAAAAATTATTTGCACGAATAAGATATAATTGGCGTAATGAGCTCGTTCAGTTCAGTATTTTCATTTTGAACGTTCATTTTTCGTTCGTCAGCTACGGATGAATTTTTTTTTTGGAGAAGTACTTTACTCACTGTACCTACTGTTTTTACTGTGTTGAAGTACTGTTGTCATTTCTTTTGTGTTTTTTAATTTAATCTCTTATCCTGTGGCTACTTCCGCGTAAAATTTCGTTTTCTTTTTTCAATCTACGGGGATATTTCCAGGAGATGTTCTTTGTAAAAAAGAAGCCTAATATGTTCTTTTCCAGGGTGTATCTTTATAAGTTTTGTGGTCATTGAGAAACAAACTTTCATCCATCCATTTTCACAAACATTCGCATTTAGAATAATAATTACTTATTTATTACAGCGACAATTTTAAGTCAACATCACTGATTCTTATATCTAATGCGTCAGCAATGTCTGAACGTAACTTTCGTTGAAAAAAATTAAGTCTCGACTCGGAAACCAAGCCAGAACACTGGCTCATATCCGTGGTTATTCTCTTAATACCAACCCTCAGTTGACCAGCGTGGCGGACAATGGCCTAAACCTTTCTCATTTTAAGAAGGGACCTGTACTAAGTGTGGTCCAGTGTGCTTATTTGTGATTATGAATATGAGAAACTAAATTTACCGGTAAATTTGGGAAGATGACTTCATCAATTTCAGTGATGTTTGTGAGAACACTGTAGTTCGCCTCGAAGTTATAAGATACGAATACATTTTTGTCTGGTATATCAAGCGGCACAGCTATAGCCAAGAATGTCTGAAACATACAAGTATTTTAGGTATTTATTAAATATGATACTAACTAACATTCCTATTAACATCTCATACTAACTGGACTAACACTGCCTTCTTTACGGTCCTATTCGAGGTTTGTCACAGATGTTATGGGCGGCAGCGAATGGATGGAGCTGCATGACCGTTTGCTATCTTATTCCCATAAAAAAAAACATTGGAAAACAATAATTACTCGGTAGAAATGGGTGTGGCGGTGGTACCGCCCCGGGAAAATATTGCCCTGCTTGGAGGCCAACTTCAACTAGTAGGCGGATAACTTTTTCCACTCGGTTACGCCACTAACCGCTAAATCCGCACCGAATCAGCATTGCGGATAATTTATTGTAATGAGAACGGGCGCCTAATATTGTTCCCCACGTCTTTTCCGATGGACCTCCCAAGGGAGATTCTCTGGAGAGGTCTCGTCCCTGGGATAGGACGGCTTCAGAAATATCCTACAGCTGGGGTCTCCCATACTAGGGATGAATACCCCGAAGATAATCTTATAACTGGATTCAATATTGTAAGTGATTAAGCATTATATTACTATAAAGTTACGTCTAATCTACTTTGCAACAATCCGCGAGCAAAAAGTATGCATACTTTCATGCATATAGCATCATACGTTTTGCTCGCGGAGTAGATTAAACATTGCTTTATAACAATGGATTTTCGCAAAATAACGCCTGATACATTTAATTATTTTATATTACTTACACCGTATAAACTGGTAGGTGGAAAAATCAAAGCCCTCTTTTGAATGTCGCCTTTGCTGAATGAATTTGTTAGCACAAGTGCCCTGGAAGCGGTAAACCACAAATTGTTACTTTTATAATGTTATTATAAGAAAATATCCACAAGAAAAGAGCGACATTTGAAAAAAAAGTAAGTGAGTGTTTTCACGTGAAACCTTATACTTACACGTGTAATGGGTTACACGTGGATTGTTATACAAGAGAATTTAATGAACTTCATATGCGATAAGGAAAAGATTCTAATATTCGTGTTGCAGTAGGTAAAACCCTCGAAAGGTGCCAGCCACGCTTCAGCCACGGTTTATTTATTTATTTTACTCTTTATTGTACATAAAGAAAAAAATACAACAAGAAAAATACAACCATATAAATACACGGTTTCTCATGATTTCGATCAAAATTACATAATATATATTTTAAATATGATATGTAAAAGAAACATTATAAGTACATATAAAAAAAACTAATATTATTTATTAGCTAAAATATTATGAATGAAATATATCATCCAAAACTCCTTCATGTGGCATAGTGCCCAGAACGCAGGCAGCGTTACCTCTTTGTATGGCAATACTGATTTTTGGGCAAAAAAGCTGCCAGCCCTCCGGTCACTTGACGCGAGAATAGAAAAATAAAAAAAGATTAAAAGAAATATTATTTAAAAATTTAATTTTTATCAATTTAAAACTTTTTACCATACAAACAAAGTACATAAACCAAAACGAACTTAATGATAGAGCATT
>DWLO01000831.1:0-17505 GCA_018245335.1 Dalla quadristriga | reverse complement strand
CATACTCACAGGCTGCTGTTAACGTCATCTATGATTTCAAATTGAAATAACTAGGAAATTCACCTTCCTTGTTGACACAGCGTAACATGGCTCTCTTTCATTATAATGTGTTTTTGCACCAGAAAAAATTACAGAGTTTACCCATAAATCTACTTTTTTGGGTTAAGACAGTATATCACTAAGCCTGCGGTATATTTTTAAAGTTTACTACTAATATTATTAAGAATTTGAAAGTTTGTAAGTATCCTAAGGCTGATTGTCTTTCACGCAAAAAATACTGAAAGGATTCCTATGAAATTTGGTGTGAGATAGTCTGGAAAGAACAGCATCTTGTTTTCTAAAACTTATCTCCTGATGGTTTGGATAAAGGGTGAATAAAGTTTGTATGGGAATATTAAAAGTTTTGACGTTCGCCACCTCAAAGGGTGAATTTTGGGAAATGCTGAAAAATGAATTAACTTTGATTAGATTCAACTATAATAATATTTCTTTATCTGAAGATAAGTACTCTTAACTTGGCATTATAGTTGGTTTAATTGGGGCGATCAAAAGTTTCTCTCTTGCAAACAAACAATTTATGGTAGGTAATTTATACCGAGTAACGGTAACTTAAAGTGAAAGTGACCTAAAAAGACAACAATGTGATATTTTTAAAAACTTTATACTCAATACACATACCAATGTTTGTGTATTGAAAAATTATTCATAAACACTAACACTTACGAGTTATGCTTAATTACAGCACATTCAAACAAAGATTAACCTTAATCATATATGACCCTATTGTTAAGATGAACACGTGAATCGGCTTGGTTTCGAGGATTTGGCACAGTAATCCCCTTGTCGACAATTTCACACATCAAAACACTGGAACCGGCTGATAAAAATAATATGAAGATCTTGAATAACATTCTACTGTTTGATGATCTCGCGATCAATCTGAAAATATCGTAAAGCGTTCGGTTTTACAATCATTGGAAATGTCAGAATGTACGAGCGAGAGAGATGCGCTCCAACCCTATTCGAAGTGGAAGTGGATCCATGGCGTACTAATGCCCGCACTTAGAACTGGCGGTTTTTGAAGGTTTGTTGAATTTCAGGATCAAAGAAAACTCCTAATTTATGAGTCTTCTTCTTTATTTATAATTTAATAATTAATATTATAAAGAGGAAATTTTTGTTTGTTTGTAACGAATAGGCTCAATAACTACTGAACCGATTTAAAAAATTCTTTCACATGTCGCAAGATACATTATCAGCGAATAACTTAGGCTACTTCTTACCCCGATATTTCCACGGGATCGGGCGGGACCTACGCGAGTGAACCGGAGTAAGTCGGAGAAAAAACCGCTCTTGAACTTCTTCACGCGTGTGCGCTGGCGTTTTGGTTAATTATACGTAAGTACAAAAGCAAAAATTATCGATCAGACGAAGTTGCGGGCAACACCTTGTTACTTATATGAAGCAGCCAAATAACTCTTGACTCTGATTGATCTGGAATTCTGAAGTGAAAGTATTTTTCTTATCCTAAGGGGGTAAAATAGGGTATGCAAAAACCAATTTTAAAAGAGCTATGCTGCGGAAAAAGACTAGTGTTTTAACCGCACATCAGTAACCCTACCACGAATGCATGGGACTCCTTACCGGATACAGCAGTTCAGACCATATCGATGTGGTATTTATAGCAGAGGGGGGGAGCAGCATAATGGCATCATAATGGTGTCAAGGTCAGCTTCAGGTCACGGGCCTTGGGGAGGTCACACTGACAAATTGATTCGTGTAAAAATGCACCGCTGAAGTGATGTATGTGAATGTCTTCTGAAACAAACAAATTACTTGAAACAATTCCTTCACAGCAAAATGTATTGCGGTACCAAACAGGATACAGGTAGTGAAGATTTATTTTTCCGCATATGTTTTTTAGCATGATAATTAGCTACAATTGTTCTTATACTTTTTGCGACACAATAAATAAGTGTTTGTGTCTTTGTACGCACTTTGTCGTATACCTATTGGATGAAGTATCACGAAATGTTATGAATGGTAGGTACCTAGATATGACTTTTTTGGTGGAATGAATGCCACTTTTATGCCCGATTTCATAAATAGCTCCTAATTTTAAGCGACCACTACACGTGGTACCCTGTAAGCAAATATACTTATCGGTCGATTAGGGATTTATTAAAGCTCACAAAACATTTATTATATTAATATAGATATGAACCATTATTCAGAGTTAGCAGCAAATTTTTTTTTTATGATTTAAATTACAAATGAAATAAGCCATCAAAACTCCCCCATTTATATTTATTTCTATTAAAGTAAAATTAAATGTCCCCTAAAATTAAGTGTCCCTGAATTGAAGTTTCCCCTAAAATTAAGTGTCCCCTAAATTGAAATGGCCGCTTAAATTAAGTATCCGCTTAAATTAAGTATCCTCTAAAATTATCAAAGCTTTCAGAGTTAAAAAAAAAATAAGTTTAACAGGACTAAACAGTGAAGTAAAACATCGTGAGGACATTGAGAGTTCACAGCAGTAAGATGGATGAAGATAATCTATTATTGAACTAGTCCTGAGTCCTGAGTGACAGTGAGATGCATTTCAAATGAACGATACTCGATGTTTGTTCATAAATATACGAAGCCGAGAAAGTTGAGGAAATTATGAATATAAAATGCACCGTACCTGTTTTGGCTAAGGCTTAGCTTATCTTAAACAAGTTTTGTTAAGTATAAAATAATTTCAAGGTTTTATTAACCTCGTCTCGGCATCTTTGTAAGAATGCATTATCCTTGAATGACATTGGACTAAAGAGCTTACAATTTTTACGTACATTTTTATTATGTGGTTTCACTCTGCAAAATCGAAATAAAAACCCTCCTGTAGCAATAAAAAATGACATTTTTAGAGGGCATAGGACCTAGGAGTGTTGTCAACTACCGGAGGCCTATGTCCATCAGTAGACTCAAAAGTAAAAGTATGGGTGTGGATAATTGGATCCTCGCTCGCACTAAACTTCATGGGTCAAATTCTTTTACTTATCAACTGGCAGTAACTCAAATACAATAAAAGTTAGTACAACGCGCCACTGCAGGGCATGGGTCTCTCCTCACGTAGGCCTGGAGCATACTCCACGCTGCTCCAATGCGGATTGGTGGAGTTGTTAGTGGCCAACCCGACTGTCGGAAGCTTTGCAGGCCGCCCAAAGGCCTCCGACAATGTTATGTGACGGATAACAACCGGGACCGTCGGCATACCGTGCCCTTATTTTTCCACTAGCGGTCACCCATTCGACTGCTCGCCTATACCGGTGCGTCGGTAGAGCATTTACAAATCGTCGGTTAAATATGAAAGTGGCATAATTAAAAAAGATTACAGGACGATTTTTTTGTTTATCTCACTTTTTAACTTATTTTAATTATTGATTTATAAATATGGCGGATGACTATATGGTAAGAACTGACTCTTGCAACATTAGAATTTCATGTAAAATTTTAGAAATGTCTTTTATCTACTTAATAGACCGTTGATATGAGAATTAAGCTATTAATAGTATCAATTTTCAAAAATTTTAATTATGTCGCTTTTCTATTCAACAGACGATGTTTTTAATTTTTGATTAATTTATTCGTTCGAAGGATTGATAACCGATGGGGAAGAAAGGTTCTCAAGTGGAGACTTCGATTCGAAAAAAGGAGCGCAGGCTCTTCGTCCAGATGGACTGATGACCTGATGAAAACAGCGGGAAACCGCTGGATTCAGAAGGCTCAGGGCCATCTGGAGTTGACGTTGATCAGAGAAGGCCTATGTATGGGTCCTGTTTCCCGAATAAATAAATTTTAAATTAATTAATTAAAGTAATAAAGTCTAAGTACCGCCTTATTTATTATTCCTGAACTCTTAGTAGTAGATACAGGAATCAACAGATACAATTTGACCAGCGTGTACAGAGAGCAGGTCCATCCATTAGCGCACACACTTATCTACTACATCCATCCATTTAGTACTTGTCCTCTTCATTGTCCATTCTATTCCTTCCAAGCCCCACAACGCGGTTGGTTCAATTCGTTCCCCACACTCACAGCAGCGAGACAAAATAAAACCACATACGAGCATTATTCTGGACATTTTTCTAAGTCAATTAAATGCGGCCGAAGATGGCGGAGCTCGCCCGCTCGCCGATTGTTTTTTCGTCGGCGATTTAAATCCTTTACTGTTATTAGCAATGCTATGTAGCGGGACGTTTAGTTGGCTATGAGATCCAGAATAGGTATGCTTTTTGCAAGCCACCACAGTGACATCATTAGGTATACGTTCGCCTATTCTTTTGAGTTCCAAGAAGTCGGTTGCCGGCCGTGAGAGGATGTTGTACGGAAATGTACCGTTTGGTTACAAAACCGTGATTTGAATTAGTGAACTGGGAGGGCAGTGCGCTTTCGACATTTTACTATTTCCAATTCAATACACTATTTCATTGAACTCGACAGAAATGGCATCGAAAACAATAAAAAAATGGTCGGTTTTTGGGTCGCGCGATCATAAAGGTGCCCACACACCGGCTAATGAGTTCCCGGAGATTTACGATCAATAAATATTGTTACTTACAAGTAACGACCATAAGCGCACGAGTGGGTACGCGACTTGCGAATTTGGCCAAGAAAAGCGATCGCTAATGGCTGTTGTAAAGTTGATGTTTGTTCTATTGTCCTCTTTTATGGTCATGTGTTATAATAGTTTCTGTGGGTATCGTCCTGAACGGCGGCACAATAATTCTGCCTAGAAGAAAAAAAAGCAGGATTATGGATGGCGAAGTTCCTAGCTCGCAACCCCGTTCGGTGACGCTGTAAAGGCCAGTAGGGCCAACAACAACTGTTCATTCGAAAAAAAAAACAAACCTCGGACATCAGAACTGATAATCAAGAGGATTTGTCTTTTTTATTTTAACATAACAATTTAAATCATCGGATATTTTGGTATTTTTTAACCGACTTTAAATAAAGCAGTTTTTAGTTTGACTTAATTTATATATGTAAAACTCAGATATAGTAAAACTGAAGACACAAAAAACTCAAGTTTCTTCGAAAATATTTCGAAAACCACTACTCGTATTTTGAAGCGGTTTTTAATCGATGAAATAAATACTCTATTATGAATACCCTATTATACCCTATATATAGTGTTATATGTTCTGAAACCTACGCTTTACTACAAATTTATCAGAATCGATATTATGTCAAATATAACTTAATTACAAGGTTGGCTTCGTTTAGGAAGCATGCTTGATGGACAGACAATTTAGGGCGACGCCGAAGCGGCGACATGTGTATTTTGATTCGCGCATAAATGGCAGGATGTTAACGCAACATCAGTTTATGAGATGAAGGACGCGTGCAAACATGTTGATAAATCTGAACTCGTGTCAAATAAAACGATACAAAGTTGCTAGACTGCTACGTAGGTCTTGCATTCTAATCTAGCGTCAATTTAAATTAAAAGGGTTACCAAATATTCCGTTTAATTTTTAGTGCTAATTTTACGACTTTAATTTTGATGACTCGGTGGCGCGCTGGTCTGTGACCCTGACTGACGAGCCGAGGGTCCCGGGTTCGATCCCCGACCGGGGCAGATATTTATTTGTCAGATAAATATTTGTGCTCAGGTCTTGGGTGTTAAATTGTGTTGTTTTCTGTGTGTCCGCCACCCGCAACACAGGGAATCCTAGTGCGGGGGTGTGAATGTGTAAGCGTTCTATCTTTTTAAATAATAAATTTTACACTAAAAGTATATAAAAGAAAAGAATCTAAATATTGTAATCTATTTAATTTTTTTAATTTTGCATTTCAGGATTTACTGGGGCAGACATCGCCAACGTTTGCAACGAGGCCGCCCTGATAGCTGCCAGAGAACTGGCAAATAGCATCAACATGAAGAACTTCGAACAAGCCATTGAAAGAGTTGTTGCTGGGATGGAGAAGAAATCCAATGTTCTCCAGCCGGACGAGAGGAAAATCGTCGCCTACCACGAGGCAGGTCACGCGGTAGCCGGTTGGTTCTTGCAACACGCCGACCCCTTACTAAAAGTGTCCATAATTCCTAGGGGAAAAGGTCTAGGATACGCACAGTATTTGCCCAAGGAACAGTATCTCTATAGCAAGGAACAGCTGTTCGATAGAATGTGTATGACCCTCGGCGGTCGAGTTAGCGAGGAAATTTTCTTCGGCAGAATCACAACCGGCGCTCAGGATGATTTAAAGAAGATCACGCAAAGCGCCTACGCCCAAATAGTCCATTACGGCATGAACGCTAAGGTTGGTAACGTTTCGTACGAAATGCCGCAACCGGGCGAGATGGTCATCGACAAACCGTACTCGGAGAAGACCGCCGAGCTTATAGATTCGGAAGTCCGCCACTTGATCAACACCGCACATAAGCACACGACCGAATTGCTGACCCAGCACAAAGAGAACATAGAAAAAGTAGCAGAAAGGTTATTGAAGCAGGAGGTTCTAAGCAGGGACGATATGATCGAACTCTTGGGTCCGCGACCTTTCCCAGAAAAGAGCACGTATGAGGAGTTTGTAGAAGGTACGGGATCGTTAGATGAAGACACGACGTTGCCAGAGGGTCTGAAGGATTGGAACAAGGAAAAGCAACCGACTACACCGCCGTCTGATAGCATACCTACCGGCGCCGGCGCTAGTCCCAAGTAAAAATTAAGCTATTCAAATAGTAGATTGAGAATTAGTCAGTTTTAGTGAAATAAAAATTACCTATAAGAATAAAGGAAGTTTTTGTTCACCGTCAATCTGTTGGCAGATTTGTTTGACTCGGATTGTAAAAGAAGTCAGTATTTGAGAATCCAATAATCGCTCGAGCGAGTGACTCAATTGTATCTTGAGAATTTTGCACTTTGCATTTGCCTGCGTCAGTCTTTGTGATAATTATAGATGCTGTTTCGTATGTGTAGCGTGCTTTCTTGTAAAATAAATTCTAGTAACCAAGCGATGTTTTACTTGAGCGGAGATCGATAAGGATTCAAATGATTTACTACAATTTCGAGTACCAATGTATTTAATTGGCCACTGGCTGAAATCAAAAATTTACATTTGCCACCCCTCTCCATTTAGGTTGATTTTGCTAGGGCAAGCACCACCTAGCCGCTCTTCTCTTATGCGCTGAAATTTGTCGTCGCGGCGCAGAGATCAAATGCGAGGGTGTGCTAGCCCTGTACAACATTCGAAGGAACAACTTTTAACAAAAAAAAAACAGGGTTATATTAAAATTATAATATGAAAATATTCAAATATTAGCTGAAAATACATCCAGCCTTCTTTCTGTTTATTTAAATATTCACTACATTACTTTATACATCACCAATTTCTTAAGTAAATTCAGTTTTTTGTACAATATAAAAAGAATCTTACAATATTAAATCTATGTTTACACGCGAGACGTGTACAACACCTCGCTTTCGCATTCAACTTGATCTAACCGAGCAAACGAGAAATAAGAGAAATTTAACAAAATAATTAAAATTATGGTAATTATTACAAGTTACCTACACTATTTTTATGTTCAACATTTTATGTCAATATCCAATTATTACCTATACTTATTTCTAGCCTATGATATAACATTATAAATGATGAAAACGTATCTTTTTGATATCATTCAACAATAATCCATTAACAACTCTCATTCCATTTATTCTCACCAATCAAACGGAAAATTAAAACTAATCTCAGTAACAACAAGTCTGTATCAATGACAGTCTCTGATTTTTTCCCCTTTTGGTTTCCGCCCTCGCTTCTTGCCGGCGGTGACCCCGGCCAGGACCATAGCGGCGCGCTTGGCCAGACACGACTTGCAGAACCAATCCTCCGTGGCCCCGGGCTCCTCCGTGATGCCGACGCACACCCAGTGATACCACCCGTCGCACCCGTCACAACCTATCATGGGCGAGCCGTTGTCCGGTTTACCGCACGCCGGACACACCCAAATCTTGTTCCCGTGGTCGTCCACGTAGTAAGGGGTCGGCAGAGGACCCAACGGCTTGTCCGACGGCACCGGCGTCGCCGCTGGCGCCTCCTCCGATATCGACGCGGCGTCGTCGCCGAAGCTCTCCGCCTGACCCTTCTTCGATAGCGGCTTGAACAGTATCCTCTTGTACTTGGAGTGGCTGGAAGGCGGACGATTCTTCCGAGGGGGCGAAGTCCCGAGGGGCGGCGACGACGACTGCCCCTGCTCCGCTTCGGCAATGTGGTTGTGCTTCGAATGCTTCTGCTTCGGCGGCCTCGTGACCAACGCGGATATTTGCGCTAATACCGGAGACCGGCTATGCTCACGAGACACGTCTTCATCCTTTATGGGCGAACTTTCTTCTTCCTCCTTTTTCACTACCGGTTTGATATTTAATTTAAATAAGTCTGGGGAGCTCGGCGGCATCGGCGAGTTCGAATTGGAAGAGCTCAGTTTCAAGGTCAGCTTCGGTACCAATCCATCCGCCGCTTTGTCCTTTTTCTTATCTTTCTTTTCCTTCTTTATTCTATCCTTCAACTCTTGCCGCTCTTCCTTTTCCCGTTTCTTTTCGGACTTCTCTTTAGCTTTGTCCTTCTTGTCTTTTTTCTTTTTAATTTTAATACCATCCTTTTCTTTCTTTTCCTTCTTATGTATCTTATCCTTTTTCTTATCGGAATTTTCAAGTTCTTTTTCATTCAGAGTGTCGGGAATTTTTGTTATCTCAGCTCGCGGCGGTTCCGGTCGCGGTTCGGGACTCGGAACCACCGCCGGTCGGGGAGTGGGCACGCGAGGCGGCGGGGGCGTGGGCTCCCGTGGGGGTTCTCGTCTTATAGTCTCCAATTTGGGTGGATTTAATTCTATTGTTATATCAGGCTGTACAGGAGGCATTTTATATAAACTCGCTTTATGATCTTTATTTGATTTAGATTTTTGTTTTTGTAAAATATTTGGAATGGTCGGAGCTTTGTGCTTTTCATGTCTATCTCTATCGCGAGCCATCATCGGTGACTTATGCATTACCCTGTCTTCCTCATTATTGACAGGAATAACTTCTAAACTAGGTCTTCTCAGCATTTGGGGTATTTTCATAGATGAAGAGCGGGGAGGGTGTGAAAAATTGCCCATATTTAAAAGGTTAGACATTCCTGGACCTAAACCACCAGGTAAGAAACTGGGACCCGGTATTAAACCTGGTCCACCTCCTAAGGCAAACGGATTGGTCAGTAAACTTGATCCTGGTAAACCTCTTAATGCTGGATTATTAGCAAGACCTGCAAGAAAGTCACCACCAGGAATCAAACCAGGGTTGGGTATCAAGCCCGGACCGGGCATCAAACCTCTACCTGGCGCCATTGCTGGAAAGAAAGGAAATCCAGGTGGCATCTGTGGCAGTTTGGACTCATTCTTTGGCCTTCCTGTCTTTGGAGATTTTGCATTGCTAAGTTTCATTTTCTTCTTCTCAGCCTGTGCCATCTCAAATGCTAATTGCTGCTGCTGTTTCTTAAGCAACTTTGCTTCCATTTTTGCTGCTTTATCTTTCTTCTCTCTGTGTTTCTTTTCCTTTTTAAGTTTTTGACTGACACTAGCTACAGCTTTGGGGAAAGGAACTTGCAGCGATTTGTTTATAGATATACTAGGTCTGTGTTGCACTGGTAAAGAATGCAGAGTAGAAGGCATTGGAAGATTATCCATAGAATCATCATCAATGCTGATGACTTCATGGGCTCTGATATCTATTTCTCTTGACAAATCTAAAGCACTACTATTATTATTGTTCACAAACGGTTCAGGGTTAGGTTCGGATTTTATTCTTATATTTTCACTTAAGTTATCATGTAAAGAGTTTTGCAACCTTGAGATCATAGATTCTAACTGCGACTTTTCTGGGACAACCTCGGGAGTGCTCTTATCTTCTTTAGATTTGTTCGATATTCTTTTAAATATACTAACTTTTGATCTATCTGGCTGAGAAGCCAGTTTTTCATCTTCATCAATGATTTCCTTTTTAATTTCCACTTCAGGTATGATAGCATTTGATGAAGATGGTGCTTTATGTACAGGCAATGAATTGGAAACGAGTGGAGACTTTGAAATTGGTATTCTTCGTGGAACAGGGATAGCTTCCTCGCCTGGTAAATACGATTTTGGTACGGGTTGAGGAGGTGGATCTAAAGGTTCTTGCTTAATCACTGGTCTAATTGGTTCTGGGACCAGTGCTGGTGTCGTTGAAGTCGAGGGTTGTGGCATCACTGTCTTGACGGGCGGGAGGTCCACCTTTGGCAGCGGCGCTGGCATTGTCACATGATTATGTGTCGGGCGCACATCTTTACTCTTGACTGGTTGCCCGGTCGGAAACCTATCCAATTTACTACTATCCTTAGATTTACTACTTTCACCTTTATGAGCCTTCTCTTTCCTTTTACTTTTCATAACTTTACCATTCAATAACTTATTTTTCTTAGATTTCTTATCAGCTTTCTCTGCTGCAGGTGAGTTTATTGCATTAGGGTGGTGCGAATTGGCTTTATGTTTGTCATGATGCTTATCTGAAACAAATGTAGGATGTTTTGCTTCAGGCAGTTTACCTTCCCGAGCTGGGGACAGAAACCCAGACATGGTCATCATCACACTACTGATTTCTCTAGTCCTCTCCTCCTCATCCAATCGTAACCTCGGCCTTTTGCTATTTGGTAGTGACACTGGGTCAACAGGTCTCTTGAATATATCCTTCTTCTCAGGGCTATCCGTGACTGATATTTCGGGACTCGCACAAGAAGTATTGCTATCAAAACTATCAATACCATTCTGACGGATTTCAACAGTACCAGCAACAGCAGGTGTGTCTCTCTCCTTCTCGGGGTACATAGGAGGTAAGTGCTCATGCACGTGCATGGGCCTTGTGACCACTTCATGGCTACCTGGTTTCAGGAAATTTAAATTGGACTCTTTAGGTTTTGGAAACCGTTCTGTGCTCACCGGAGAAGGCACAGAAGGCACACTCCGGCTATACTCGGCTAGCTCGGGTAAATGTATATGAAGATCACGAAACACTAATCCTAAATCGTGTAAATTTGGTTCAGTCCTGTTGAATTGTTCGGCGTAACGGTTTGCTTGCGTGCCCAATGCGGTTACATACTTTTCCAAAACGTGGACCAGAATATCGAGTGGAGTAGAGTTTATACCGTTCCATCCAATAGTTTGACATATTTGCGCAACATTCCTTCGTAGTATCTCACGGGCGTACGCCTCTGACATTATGACACCAACAAAGTTATCTGGAACAAACGTTTATATCAATATTATTACGTTTAGTGTACGAATAAACCATATGTGTGGAATTCGCCGATAGCAAAGAATAACTTTGCTTAGCAACCTGATAGCTGTGGAAACGACAGGAAAGCTAATACAGCAAAGCTCATGATTTTTATACCTGCAAGTGTCTAGTAGTACAGAGACGATACTGTGAACAGGGGAAAACTTTGAGTTTGGAACACACATGTATGCTTCGATACAATTTTTGGAATTCACAGACAAGTTATTGAAACTCATTAATAAGTTACGATGCAAAATAACGAAGTGTTTACGTAAAAACTTCTCAGCATTCTACAAACACAGTGCCCCGTGCGCCATGATTGCATTTTGGGTTGTCAATGTTCAGTATTGCCTGGAAATAATAAAAAATGGCGGTCTATTATAGATGCGTTCATTATAAAACTTTATCTTTTAAAATTAAATTATCGTCGCTTAATTTATAGACCGCTTTCTTTAAATAAATAAAAAAGAAAGAAGAAAACAGAATTTGTAATTTTATTGACGAGGAAGAGAAAGAAAGTCTTGTGTATGGTTAGTAAAAGGTAATGGTGATAATTATGATTACTTCTATGGTTTTAGTGTTTGATTTCCGATTCTATCCTATATGGTCTAACTAAACTATCATTCAATAATTTTTATAAACTTGATGCTAATTATTTCAGAGGGGCTAAATAAATCGAGGCAACTTTGCACCTGATTTTGATATACGAAGTCAATTTAGAACATTGTTTAGATAGGTAATTTTTTTTAATACCAATAGGTATATTCTATAATTATTATAATGCTAGAAACAGCGCTAATAGGCAGTAATAACTGCTTATAATGTAAATAGATAAAGCACATTATTGGTCGTTTTAACTTTTACCCTTTGGTTTTCTCTTGCTTTTCGTTTTTTTTCTTTCTTGTAGACCCTAATTTCCAGACCACTCCATTTGACATTAAGGCCAAAAAGGCCTTAACTGTCCATTTAAAAAAAAAGTCTTTTACAAAAAATTACAATACGTTCAAAATAAAGATTTATTTCATAATACAAAATAAATGTTTTTTTATGAATGTTGACTTTTAGTTTTAGTTTTAGTTTAATGCCAAAATAACTATCTTGATCGGATATTCTACATACCTATATACAATATCTTATAAAACGATATTATTAAAAATCATGTTCGATACTTCTTCAATTTTCGTAATAACATAGATTAAATGTTTCGGTAAAAATATTACTTTTGATTTCGAATTTCTCGACATGAAAATGAGAACACTGTCACGGCGTTTGACATTTTGTCAAACAAAACCGCAAATGGTTTTCTGACGATGTGCTTTTTGTAGATAGAATTTCATAAATCTTCGTTTTTATACGCGACCAACAGATTAAATTTTTATGTTGAATGATACGAAGGTCTCTAGGCATACAAGTAGGCTGTTATCTCGTATGCATTGATGGATGTGATTTATAAAGTTGATGTAGCAAAGAAGGATCGCCGTTGACTGCCTTGACTGGATCAAAGTTAGTTTGTTGAGTTCGGGGGACCCGATAGGGAGTTTTAGCTCTAATGTCCAAAAATGACTACGTCTTCAGAGGACGTGTTGTTGAGCGTAGGTAGCGTACGGTACAAGAAAGGCGATGGAACACTGTACGTGATGAACCAAAGGCTCGCATGGATGTTGGAAAACCGAGACACTGTTGCCGTGTCCCATAAGTATGCTGATATTAAAAGTAAGTCCTCACATCTCTTGCTCAATGCATTATAATCATCCATACATTTGTTCTACTCTACAATTGTTGTTACCAAGCATGCTAATTCTAAGTTCATTGCATGTCCTTGAAAGAATACCTATGTTAAGGTCATGGGAATATGACGGTGGATGTGTAAATATTAAAATTTAGTCAATGATTGGGTTGTCCGAAGATGTTGGAAACATACTAATTAGATAATATGAACTGATTACAATACCACAAAGCTACCAATTTCATTTAAATTTAGAATTTATTGCTTGTTATATATGATTTCTAAAACATTACATTTGCTATCCTTACGTGCCAGCGTTATTTTTTTTCTTGTCTGTATGTTTTCCCATAATTAACACTGGATGTCATCTAATTGAGCTCCTGTATAACCCATATTTTAGTAGCAAAATCCTTTTAACATTAAGGACATGCCATAGCATTTGATTTTTCTAACTTCGTTGGACTCTGATCCTATTGCAGCTATGGTTTGCTTCCCATTTTTAGACAAACATAAATTAAGCTGTGTTGTCCTATGACATGGTATAGATTTGCTTACATATTGAAAAAAAAAACCCTATCTAACTGCTATGGAATATGTATCCACATGTATAAGTGGACACATATTCCATAGAGGTATTTTTTTGAACTTTTCCTAGTCGTTTGCCTAGTGCATTGGAAACCGACATCAATAGCAGTCAAAGTTAAAAATAAATATATGTTATATATAAATAAATATGTGGTCTGATGGGACAAAAATGCTATAACAACTTTATAGTAGTATAGTAGTATACTTTATAGTATACTTCCATACAATATAGTAGTGTCCAACATAGGTGACTCATCCAGCAGTGTGTTAATCCTAAAAATTTATAATCTTTAAGGAAGTTAATGTGTGCTATTATTTTATTACGAAGAATGTTTCCAGCTCAGAAAATCTCCCCGGCTGGCAAGCCCAAAGTGCAACTCCAAGTAGTATTACATGATGGCTCATGCTCTACGTTCCATTTTGTGAACTCGGGGGGAGCCGATGCCCAGGCTAAAGACAGGGACCAAGTGAAGTCGCTGCTACAGAATTTATTGCCAAAGTTCAAGAGACAGATTGATGGTGAACTGGAGATGAAATCAAAGTAAATAAATTATACTGTATTCTCACTACTGATACTAAACATATTGTTACATTAATAACTAGATTATAGATGGTACACAATGCATGCTGTGGTATCCTGTAATTAAGGCAACATTTAGCTAAGAACATAGACTAGATGTATACTGTAAAAAATCGTAATGTGTGTCTTGTTGGATACCCTAGATAGATTAATAAAAAAAACCTGTGAAAGTGTGTATCTTGATTTGAAAGAAAGAATGAGATTTGTATTTGTGGCAAAAGTGGTAGCTGTGTAATGTGTATGCTTGTGCATACAAGTATCAATTAAAGAACCAAATTGAAACTAAGTTTGATAGTTTGTCCTTATTTTGGTAGCAACAGAGCATAGCAGTAGAGTGGCTTTATGGGTCAGAGAGTGACATAGCCTACTTTTTGTGCTGGAAAAATGCACTGGTCTTGTGTGATAAGAGATGTAGGACTTTTATGCGGCTGCAATAGCAAAAACTAAAAGATAAAATGATTGTGTTAAGTGTATGAGGTAGAGTCTGTAATGTTTAATTAGGCAGGTGTCATGCCGCATCTGTTTGTGAATAAACCAAATAATGATTATGAAGCAGTTTGTATTAGAGTTGGAAGGAAGGGTTTGGTTCATGAGTATATATGAAGTGTCAATGTTACAAGCATTTGAGACTGACCACATGCCGGTTTCTAACTAGCAAACTGTGCTGCCCCGTACAAACCGTATACTTACTATTGTTGTCCATTAAGGATGCTCATCAATCTTTCATTACATGTAGTGACCACTTAACATCAGTTGGATTGTATACTCCTCTGCTACCAATTGTTAATTACGACTCTACATTAATAGGAAGCATTTGTTTCACCCTGAAAATGGACACACTTTTTTGCATACATCAACCTTATATCAGAAATGTTAGTATGTTGAGAAAAGACTGAAAAAAATTGTCTGAACATAATAATGAATGATTGATTGACCGTCTATAAGGTGTGAGCCCGACATTGTGTGTAGGTGTTATGTATGGCATTATGAAAACGGTTACTTTGCCTTATTTATGATGCCAACAGTAGGCAAACAAACTAAATTGAATGGGTTTATGTACTGCTTTTTGTCTTGGGATTTAAAACCAATTTATTTATCTTAATACATTTTTTATTCTCTGTTTAGGTTACTATCTCTTCATCCAACTTTAAAGCATTTATACGAGGACTTAGTCATATCAAAGGTTATTAATAGCGAGGAGTACTGGAACACACCCACATTGAAACAATACACAGAGTCCACAAATATAAAGCAAGAGGCTGGTGAGTATGTAACAACAATCTTAGTTTTTGATAAAACCGTTGTAATTTAGTTTAGACCTAATGTCATTGGGATAAAATGCAGATTTGTCTGCCTTATTGTTACTGAATTAATATCTCTTTTTAGTTTACATTACCATAATAACAATAGAACTTTTCACTAGTTTCCTATTACATTTAGAAGTCTTTTTTGCTGAATTGAAATTTAACATGTTATTTACATACTGAATATTGTGGCCTTTGTTTACATACTATGTACAAATATAGTAATGAGTTTTGAATCATCATTTCCATTCAACTATTTAGATCCAGTTTTTCATCAGTCTTGTTTCAAATACCCTTACTTTTAATCAGTAATCAATGAGTCATCTGCATGTTCAAATTGAATTATCCCTTTATTGTGGAGAACACATAAATACAGCATATACCTGACTTTTCTCATAATTTGTATAGTATTAAATGCACTTATTGGAATAAGCTGTAATCAACAAATAGTTAGAACTGCCACCTTCTACGCTGAGTGTCTGAGGCTTCAATTCCAGGCATCTATCTGGAATTTAAGCCTCGGATCCAGGCCTCCTCAACTATGAGGAGAGCGGAGAGCCCTGCAGTGGGTCATTATAGGTTGCAGTTAATAAAGCCTCACAGGGGTTGTTGACGAGTTGATGATGATAATAAAACAAATTCGTTCTCAGGAGTTTCTGGAGCATTCCTGGCAGATATTCAGCCTCAGACCGATGGGTGTAACGGTCTGAAATACAACCTTACCCAAGACATCATAGACGCCATATTCAAGACATATCCCGCTGTAAGGAAGAAACACATAGACTATGTGCCAAACAAAATGACCGAAGCCGAGTTTTGGACCAAGTTCTTTCAGTCACATTACTTTCATAGGTAAATATAATATACGTTTCATATAAATATTATATAGGTGACTTATTTTAATCTTGTCATCTACAGTAGCCTCCCACCACATGCCCAGCAATACAATCGTCTGTGTGTTTAATTGAAAAGTAAAGTCAAAGTAAAGTGAAATGGTTATTTTAACGCGAGTGTTCCTTCTCGGCCTGCGGCCTACTCACACGTAATATCTAGGCTGCCATCTAGTACACTGGAAAATACTCAGTGGAGGTCCTGTTTATTTTTTTAATTCTATTTAATAACCCTTTCGATTGGCATGGTGAACAAAGCATGGAGCTGTACCAGTGCAGCTTAGTGAAGCAGTTAGTTAAGTGTAGATCTCAGTGTCGGATGGTCTCAGACTGCCCAAAGACCTCTGTCAGAGACTTGTTAGTCTTAGCGAATATTTTCTCATAATCACAGCCTGCTGACTGTGTCATACGAAGCACTGAAACTTGGCTAGTGTAATCTCATTGCTTGTTGATCATTCAATTTCAATTTCGAAGCCTTTATTTACCGGTAAGAGGTAAGAGGTAATTTACTAAAATTAAACATCAGTCTCTCCCTTCTCGGCCACAGCGAGCCGGTGACATTTATGACATTGAACGATCAGTACATAATGATTGTTGATTGAGTTTTTTTTTCTTACCAACAGGGATCGCATAGCATCATCGTCCAGTAAGGACCTGTTTGGAGAATGTGCCAAAATGGACGACCAAGCCATCGCTTCAGCTATGAAGCACACCCCTTTGGATCTCACAGTAGGGATCGTTTTATATTAACACGCGGCATTGGTAATGTAGCAAGTATTGATTGTCTTTTTTAAATATACATATTTTAATTTCATTGTCAGGTAATTACACTACAAACTACACTACACTACACTACAATTGACACTTGAGAAATATCATAAGAAAACAATACATTGATAAAGATAACATGCAATATAATATAATATATGTAAATTTTGAATCTAGATTCAAAGATAAAATTGTTGTCGAACAATGTTGTACAACATGCAAAGAACATATCACACGCTTAGTGATATACAGACCTAATAAGACATAGGCTCGAATTGAGTTACGCATACTCACAGGCTTCTGTTAACGTCATCTATGA
>DWLO01000830.1:0-17506 GCA_018245335.1 Dalla quadristriga | reverse complement strand
ATAAAACTAATCTGTGAATGTATTTTATCGAACGTCTCTAATAATGGCAATCTAACCTAATCTGACAGTCTTTAAAAAACAATAATAATCATTTTACCTTGAATTTTATAATGTGTATTATTTAATTAATTATAAATATTATACAGTAATTAACAATAATTAATAACAAAGTAAATAATATATAACACAATACAAGGTAATACTATTTATAGGGAAATATAATGTATATAATGCAAGGACCCCGAAACCCGACGACCTAACCTAACCTAACTGAGTTAAAATACAATGGACATTCTAGCAAGCAATGCAGTATAAGTATTTGGAACATTATTGACTAGCTCAGTAGTATTATTATTCTGCATTTTTATTGTACAATAGGCAAACAGGTACCCTCGCTACTCGTTCTCAGTCAACTGTGGCACAGAGCCTTAGTATTTGAAATGCCTCTAACAAACCATTAGGTACTGCAATAAGTGGATGTCTCGTCTCGGGTCCAGTTTCTGTGAAGCCGTGGTTGGCGGCGGTTCCAGGTAGCAAAGATTTGAATTGGCAAAGCAAAAGTACGCCGGTAATAATACGGCATATTTGTGCTAACAATGACGATTATATTATTATTTTGTATAATTTCTATCGATCCGCGTTGAGGTCTGGTCTGCATGAGTGTGGCTGCAGTTCTATTGTAATGCAGTTTTTTTTTATTCCTCGTACTCGCGTTACCTTTGTCGCGGGTGGTATTGACATAGACAATACACCACATAAGACACTCACTTATCTATAGCACGTTGACGCTGTTCTGTGTCGCTGTAAAGGCCAGAAGAGCAACTGCATATTTAAAAAAATAGTACGTCCACAAACAAATCGTTGGACGTACAGTTGACGTACGTAAATTGACATTTCTGGAGTATTTTCGAATGCGTATTATATTGTGAAGTACCTACTTAAATCGGAAAATATAGAAAAAAATATTGCATTTGCAGCCTTTGTGTTCTCTATTGTTTGTAGGGTTATTAAGAAGTCCTTTAAAATCCTTATCCTTTATTGTACAACCTTAAAATAAGGGGTTACAATGGGCGGACTTAACGCCTGATGGCATTCTCCACCAGCCAACCCAGGGTGCTGCTGAGAGGACGTCCTTCTCCTCTTAGAATAAGATTCATTACGCGAGCAAAGTGCAAGTTGGCAGACTTCACACGCCTTTAAAAGGTTATGGAGAACACTCCATGATTCCTTCACCACAAAGCAAATGAGCATATCACAGCAAACTATTAGAACTCGAACTCCCTTGCCTCAGTCCTCTGTTGCTAAAATCTTAGCTCTAGCACGCAACTATCTAATAATACTATCATTCCGTATCACGGAGGCGCTCAGGAAATTTTGTTACTAGCGGTAACCTATCCATCTGCAAGCCGAGACCGGCGCCGATTTACTTGTCAATCAATTAGGATTGACACTCGCCGCGCGACCATGAGCGATTCTGATTAGGTTGGACTATACTCATGTATATCGCACATCATGTGTGGCGACTTCATAGTGAGATAGAAACAGAAGTCACCACAGAGGATTTTTTTAGTATTATTGTTGTATTATAATTGTCATGACAAGCAGAAGGGTTATAAGCACTACTGAACTTTATCAAACTTGAAGCCAATTGCTAAAATTTGTGATGATCGTGAACTCGAAATAAAAAAGCGTTCTTTATTTCTTTCAGCGTGCATAAACTTGCCAATTAAGGTCCAAATTAGGACACCAGACAACAACTGTGTTATATCACGTGAGCATGAGCCGTGGGCGAAGTGGCAGGGATCGTCATTAAGGGGCATTCACAGTGGACGACAATATTCTTCATTTGCGTGCGCCCGGTCATTTAGCGTATTGTGACGACTCTAGATTCCACAGCACAAAGCGCCAACCCGGCTCATTGAGTGTTTAGGTATTTTGTATAAAAGACGTATCTACCTGGATCAAATTTTCAAACGAGTTATTGTAAAACTATAATGTTAGTGACAATTTTCTTAGAAGACGTGGACAAAAATAATATCGTTAAGACTGCTTCATAAATAATAACGAAACGTCGTCAAAACTTTTGAGTTAAGCAAAAAACTATATTTACACGTGTAATTAAAATAAATTTCAGACAACAATTCCAAATTAAGGGGCGAATTTTAAAGCGTGTGCATTGAGCGGGATACGTCGGGGCGGTCATTAAGGAACATTCACAGTACCCGACAATATTCTCATTTGCGAGCAACTGCTGGGTGCAGTGTGCAACTGCCTTAATTGTTCTTTTGTTCGGACGACTTTCCTACTTGGTATATTCCGCGAGTTCCTTAGAGTTATTCTCTTTCCACAACCTATCACAATTAAAAAACATCTACAATTATAATAGATAATTTTATTAAATGTGTCAATATATATTATAAAAAGTTATTTAGTTAAAGGACTATCACATTTTGCACATTATCGGGGGCATATTCTTACATTTTCAATGATTTTAAAGTCTAGGTAGACTTTTGGAAAATGTGATTGATGTTTACAATAAAATAACGGATATTTTAAACTTATTTTAATTTTCATATATCTCATTTTTTACAGGGAAAAATGGCGAGATAATTTACGATTGGACTTCGCCTTTTTTCTTCATCAAAAACTATTTTATTGTCAACAATGATAATGAATATATTATTATTATTATATTTCATATTATTCAAAAGTCTAAATATACTTTTACAATCATTTATTGCGAAATGGCAGAGACCTCTTTAAAATAATATTGGACGTGGGAGTCCCCCTGACATGTCACATCTACTAATCGTTGCTCCTTGAATTCACACTGCAATAATTTGTACCTAACTATTTTCTACTTACAAAAATCGAACCCGGGACCCTCGGCTCAGAAATTACAGAGAGATTAGAAGGAAGTGTGATACCAGTGTACAACAATGCTGGATTATCACCTGGGCACCTGCCCAGTGGGCGGTGAGCCGGTTCGTCATTAAGAGACATTCAGTGCGCTGCAGCGCTGGACCATTTGCGCGCAACTGCCTTGATGCAAGCAGTGCCATCTTAATTGTCCATTTGTTCGGACGTCTGTACCTAGAGCAGTTCGTCTAAGAATATTTGATGTAGTATGAGTGTGCAAAACAAATACTAAAAAAAACAAACAAACACAAGGACACTTACACAGTGCCTCACTACTATTCTCTTTATTTAGGGTGGTGCACATCACTAAGGACCAAGACCAGACAACAAACATCTATAACTAATGTCTGCGCCGGCCGGGAAGTGAACCCCGGACCCACAGTTTGTCAGTCAAGATCGATGCCAACACGCCACGGAGCTATCTATAAATAATTATCCATTTTTGACAACATATACCTTTGTACAACAATGCCAAATTATCACGCGCCCCGTGGGCGAGGTGCGGGACCGGTCATTAAGGCTCATTCACACTGCGCGACAATATTCTTCATTTACGAGCTAGTGTCGCGATGCAAGTGATGCAGTGTGGGACAGCTTTAATTGTCCTCTTGTTCAGTACTTATCTCGTCCATAAAGTAGAGAGGTAACACAAAGTTTACTTTATGTAATGGATATATCATGTAGTTATAAATGAGCGCTCAGACACATTTAAGGACAAAAGCTGTGAGTTGGTTTTCTTTGGTACAGATTTGGAGTACGAACTATAACTTCTACTCAGTGTATCATCATTTGCAAGAAATTATTACTATTACTATTACTTTGTAACGAAACGTATTGTTGCAACAGAATGTTACATGAATGATGACAATGAAGGTGTGATAATAAAAAGTGAGACTCTCCCTCACTCACCCCTTTACTCTCTCAATGCAAAAGATCACGGTTATCCATTGTTCCGTTGCTGTGTGTAAGAAGGACAAACTAATAAGCATTTTCAAATTTAACACGACACACACTGCTGTATAACACAGGGTTGACTGATAGGGACTGCCATAAGGCATTAAATCCGCCCATTGTTACATATTTTAAATGAAAAATAAATAATAAATAAAAAAAACAAAACAAATTCAGATACACTTTAAAAAGGCTTCGTGATCAGAGATTTCTTTTTTACATACATAATAACTAGGTATGTACCTAAATTATTCGAAATAGGTATGTGGTATTACTAAAGATCTACATTTTTACAAAATGACAAACATTTTACAGAAATCATCCTTATCGAACTAGAATTAACTTTTATAAATCGACAAATACGTTTTAACTCCATCTTGATACACTGTTACGCAATTAAGCTCTACACGTAGAGTAGAGCCATGCAGTTGAGTTAAGAACTAGTCATTTAAATAAGTGTGAAATAGTCTTACTGCAACCAGACATACGACTAGCGATGTTTTATTACCACGTGCTATATGGAAATTCGCAAACGCGATGCACGACTTTGACGGAAAAGAATTTTGGAGCGGGACCGAAACGCTTATTTAAGGTGATACAACAGTTTTAGTGTGTTTTCTTGTAATTGAAATCCTGGAAGTGTCGGACTCCAAGTTCAAAAACACAGTGACACGGCGAGCTATGCACACATACACTACAACACACTGTGTCACATTACTATGCTTTGACATTGTACTAGTTAGTAGACTACTTATACCTAAATATTGATTGTCTGTGCTCAAAATATAAATAAATAGTTCTACCACGGTGCCCGCATCTGAGTTGGTAGAGAACAAACAATATTTTACAAACTTTCCTCGCCACACAATGCCCGGGGATGCAAGTCTCTATAATTAGGTCGTAACGGTACTTAGGTTTTCGTAATAAAAGCTCCATAGTATCTATGACCTGACTCACTGTCTCAGCGGTTACCACATTATATTAATCTGGACATAATGCCCATGATTAATAAGGTCCATTACCTTTAAACAAAGATTAATTTTCGAACGGATTTCGCTTCAAACTCGAAACGCAGATCGCTCGATTGGTCTCGTACCACGATATTTATCACGAACATAATATTTTACTGGAAGATAGCCAATCTTAAAGTAATGGTTCAGACAGTAAATATAAACAGGTAGGTAGGGACCTATTTACTTTTGGCAACCATATAATTAGGCAACAATTTTACTTTATTAAATACTAGGGTGAGCGCGCTACTTTGCCCGCGTGAAATTTCCAAAAACAGAAAACAGAAAAGGGGTACAGACTCTATGGTCTATTACTAAAAATCCGTTTTAGATATTGAGATAAAACAACAGCCTTTGTGGTAAGTTAGTGTACTCTCTACAATCCCTGAAAATTTCAACAAAATCCGTTCAGCGGTTTCGGAGCCTATTGACAACCAAAAAACGACAGACAGACAGACTCAGTGAACTTTCTTTGTAATACAAATAAAATGTTTGTAACAACCGTACAGTTAATTTTATACTCGCCTAAATATATTTTAAAAGTGACTTAGTACTCTTTCTTCATTACTGCCCTACATAATATTATAAACTAGGAAGTATCCGAGGCTTCGTCTGCGTGAAATGAGTATGAAAATATGTTATATATGGGACCTTTCGGGTACAGACGCTACAAAACCGTTTGAGATATTGAAATAAAAAGAAGCGTATCCGGTAAGTTTGTGTACCCTCTACAATCCATGAAAATTTCATTACCGAACGGGTCACAGACAGACATTCTAATTTTTTTTATTGGTAAGAGTAAGATTATAATATGAAATCACATTAGAAAAGTACTATGGTAGAGTATAAAGGTGCGCAGTGTAATTATTCTAAGGGTGCGCAAATGCCACCTGCGCCGGCGTCGCGGCGCGGCGCTCGTAGACGGCCGAGAATGAATTAACCCTATAATGCGATCCATCGAATTAATGAATTAACTTGCCAGCGCAGACCTCTTTCTTGTAACCGAACACGAAATACGAAATCGGGATATGACCTTAAACCAGATTTGTTAACTTAAATTATGTACTTACTTAAGTCTTCTTATTTATTCCTTAATTAAATATTTTTATAAATAATGTACCTAAGTAAATATACAAAGGGTTCGGTTAAAATAGAAATACACCCGATATTTCTATTTTACCAATATTAATAAGTCACTTAAAAAAAGAGAGCCTTTAAATACGGAAGTCACCTATTCCGCCCAGTCCGCAAACTGTTACGGGTCGTAAATAACTGAAAAAGCAATTTTCTATTGCCAAGGGAGGGAGGGTTTCCAGTCCCCTTGCATTTTGATTGAGATTTTAGTTGCAATTTTGATTGCGCCCATGATCTCACGGCTAACACGATTGATGTAATCTACCAGGAGATCATGCATAACGCGTAGGCTTACCTCACTTCCATCCATCCATCTGTCCACCATGCGTCTACTGGACGTAGGACTTACACACACTCGTTTTTTTATTAGGTAAGTACTATACTACACAAGTAGGTACACTCGAATTTTATAATTCAATAAAAAAACATTATGTATGTAAACATTTAAGTATTTTTTATTTTTGTTCTACTACAAAGCAACTTGATATTCGTTTGAACAAGTAATTTATGTATACGGCGATTCTAAACCATCTCACTAAGTTCCCGAGCCATCATCTCTCGTTCCGCCCGTGGGAATGCCGGCCCGTGGCAGGTCAACAGCCAGCCGTTAATTACTACCAGCTTTTATCGGGTTAATTGGTAATTTGAGATGTAGTAAGGCGCCTTATTTGTATCAATCGGTACCTATGCACCCATTTTTAATATTGCCACGGAGTAATTAACTCAGACTTTGATGCAAGCTATTGTAAAGCACCTATTATCTTTTCAATACGAAATCGTAGTAATCTATAATTGATCTCGGGGACAGAATTTAATTTTACCAGTACCTAGGTACCTACTTACGAGATAGGTAGGTATAAAAAATATTATATAATATAGACACTTCCCATGTTTTTGTATTCGAAGTGGTAGGCTATTATGCAAATTCCAGATTTAGTATCTCTGTCGTACACGCATTTTATTCCTGCGCCTTCCTTATTAGCTCGTCGTTGCCGCCATTCGACTTCGTCAAAATAACTCACTCCGACTTTATTTTAACTTCAGTATGCAAATGCACTCCAATTAGCGGGGCTTACGTTTCTTGGTACCTATTACTCATTATTTCAAGTGGGATTTTTCTTCGAGAGTCCTGCAACTGCCGTAATTAACCATGAACGGGCCGGGCCGCGTCTTTCCAGCGTTTGCTTATTAACGTCTAATCTTTGTTGGCGTCAGTCGACCTTAATTAATTCAATTAAAGTATTAAGCAGTAGGTGAAGGTTGCGGCCCTCGCGCTCAAATTTAAAAACTTAACGTTCATCGCCGTAATGACGACTTGGCGAGTATACAAGGGGGAGGCGAATTAATCAAATAATACCACGGAGGTGCGGGACCGGCGCCCCCCTCCCGCGCCCCGCCGGCCGCGCGACCGCGTGGCTCAGTTGCGACCGAAACGCCGCAAGGGGAGGTGTAGTCGATCCCCGCAAAATACACTACTTTTTTCGAAGTTCTCTGTACAGTTTTTGTTTTAAAGTTTCACAAGGAAGTTTTTGTGTGTTTAGCCTTTTGTCCTGTCGAACTCGAGAGGTACAAGACTGCATTCGGCGGTGTAGTTTATTGAGTTTTGCGTTGAGTGTTTTTTTGTTATTGTTAAGTTTTTTGTTTGGTGCATCGGTGCCGGTCCGGAGGCCGGCGGTCCCACCGAGGCACCGGGCCTGGACGCGCCGCGAAGGGTTCCCAAAGGACACAGCCTTTAGGTAATTATTTGTAAGATATTTCTGTGGATGACGTGAGGCGGTTGAACAATAATAACAAACTTGCCTAATTTCGTTTGGACGCTTAACACCACAATGTCGTGTTTGTAAACACGTTTAGTGTACATGGAGAGATTTACTTTGTGCTGACTTGTAAACAATAGAAATACTGTATGCAATGAAACGGAGAAAGACGAAAGGAATGTACGGCAGTTTATTGGCTAATACAAAATACCACGTGCGCGGGCAAGAGTAACCGACTGACTGCTTTTACTCTGAAACTGACAATGACTAATGATTAAGGACTTCTAATAGTACCTAACTTCTATAAGTACCTAGATACAATTCAGTCTTAGAATATTAAGGACTACCAAACTTTTATAAGCATCAAAAAAGTACTTACCTAGATACAATTCAGTCTCATTAATCATCATTTTTATATCTTCACGGCACAAGGAAAATTCAAGTTAATTTGCATAGCATAGGATTTGGATTGTTTTAATGAAATAATTACCTAGCTTATAAATTACTCCGTTGTTTGTGTAACTTTTTCGTTTATTTAGGTACACTTACCAATAAAATTAGTACAAATTGTTAGTAAGTTATATACCTACTCATTATTATCTTCAACTATATATATTTATTGTAACATTAGTAGGTAGTTAGGTACCTACGTGAATAAATGTCTATGTAAGTACGTTAATTTGTTATTGGAGCAGAGTCCGTATTATTAATTAAATGCCTTGCATTAAAAGCAGCTAATGAAATAGGAACACGGTCTTCAATAGGTACTATCAACAAAATAATTATAAGCAGCCAGCTAAAACAATGCTAATTTTATATCGCCAGGTGAAACTCAATTACAAAGAGATAATTAAACCATCAAGGATTTATTTACTTTGAACATCAATTTTCTTTAAAATAAACCTCCTTTTAATTAAAGCCTTAACGAAAAACAAATAAAGAAGAGGAGGGAGCCAAGCCAACCCTTCGCCGAGAGAGTACTCAAGGATCGAATAATGAATGATCGACTTCGGGCTAATTTATAAATAAACGTGTTACAGAAATAAACGGCTTTAATAAAATATCGAACTAATTTTAATTAGTAAAAATTAAATCACCCGCTCAGACGGGCACATACGAACACGTTGGACATTTTGAAATTACTTACGTCAGTCACATCATTACGCCTACACTGTTCCCCGCTTCGACCGGCCAGTATTCGTTGGAAATTAATTTTTAAAATATGTCTAAGCAATATCACACGGACCACTTCATTCCATCGCCGGTTTAATTAAAAACGAGTGCCCGCCCCTGTTCTTTTCGGGTTGAAGTACACCCTCCCCGCATGGCCGTTTCGCCCCGCTTATATTTAGATAATTGTACAATCATCTAAATTAATGAGTCTCTCGTCCGGTCCTGACCTCCATTGTTTTATGTTTATGCTACCCGGCGAGCGGATACACTGCGACATTTTAATTTAAAAATACAAGTTTTAATTCTACATTTCCTTACGATAGTATATTACTTATAGAAGTTCCACGAGAAACAGAAACGTTCTACACTGAATACCTTTGCCCTGATATAAAATCATGTATTCGAGGTTCATCCTAACAATAACAATCAGTATTTATTAGGCCAAAATATCTCTTTTGTTTAATATTTGATGACTTTTTTATTTATTTAATATTTTAATTTAATGAAATGCACTTAATTGAAAAGAAGAAAAAGAACTATGACAAGTTTAAAAGTTACCGCAGTCGCAGTTCGATAAAATCGCTGACTCAAATCTGAAGAACTCCACGTTATTCAGTAAGTATAGTTAGGTCTAATAGGCAGCTCAGTTGCTCATACGCATGCCGAGTTGTTGAAAGAACGGGGAAATTGAAAACACCAATTTAAACCGTTTCAAATATGTCCACCCGGCGTTTGTTGCTAAAAAGTTTTCGATATAAAAGAGTATATTTGCTTGGGCGTTCATAACTCGCACTGTTGACGACACAGTGATAGAGCTGAATGCAATTAAAAGTTTCACTACGTGCGTGGACGGGCGCAGCGAGAATATCTACCTTAATTTATGTCGGCGATAAGCTCAACTTATGAGAGCCAATTAATAACTTATTTTAGGTAAGACTTTCGCGAGCGTCAACTATTTTAATAAAACATTAAAGTTATATTAAAAACGATAGTTGACACCCTGTGAATAACCACGTTGATTACACGAAGAAAGAAAGCTTTGAATAAGGAATATGCCTAAAAACGAGTTGCCTCGGGAGTTGAAATTTAATTTGGAATCGAATTAGCGTACACTGTCTATCATGCATTCACCAAATTAAATGCATCAAGCAATAGAAGCCCGGGCAGAGCGGGCAGGCTCCCCGGAAGGCCCCGGGCGATCCGTCTAATGAACCGCTGCCACCCCCAGCCTGATTTATTAACGAATTAAATGCATTCTACTGCACCCTCATGCAAATACACGGTATACGCATGTATAAGTACACCGGCGATTAGTGCGGAACCCTTTATTAATAAATTAGCCGTTAATCACTAAACCAATCGCAATCTCGTCATTTGCATTAATTACTATTCCTGTTCTACTCACGATAGAAATTGTATTAAACAGCTTGCATTTTTAATTAAAATGTTTATTGCAGAATGGATCCTGCTCCAGTCATACGAGTAGGATATTAACGTTTGTAAGGAAACTAACTATGTTTAGGCTTATGACCAGCGGTGCACCTCTAAACGGCGATGGAAGCAAAGACACGTGCACAAGAGCACCCAAGCATACATTTTAAAACTTGCGTTAGCATGCGCATTTGTGTGCGTTTGCACGTGTACTTATAATAATATGTCGTTTCATCCATAATCGTAAGATCCACGGCTGATAGGCCTTCATAAATAAGTAACTAGTTCTTAACCGCAACTTCGCACTCAAATAGCAATTTTGTCGTCTAACGATGATTCTTAATTATAATTTCATTTCCTACTTTACCTTGCATTGCCTTTTGGGATAACTCTCCAAAAAAGTCACCTGTCGGCTTATTTTCTATAAATAGTCTATCTATGGATACAGATAGTGGTAAGTGTCCCCACATTCAGAACATGCCCGGAAATCTTAAATATGTTAATAATCACTTGCTGTTTGATGACATTATAATAATGAGCTGCTTATTTATTATTTGTTTTTCGAATGGACAGTTGCTTTTGGCCCTACTGGCCTTTACAGCGTCACCGAAAGAGCTTTGCTCTCAACTCAAATTCACTACCAATATCGATACGACCAATACGCTCTAGTCGCTGGCTGCTCTATAAACGCACCTATGTCTGAACTTAAAATTCTTCAGGTTCTTTAAATTCATTTGATGACTGGGTTGCCTACAATCCATTAGTTACCTATAAATGAGTATCAATAGCAGTACGCTTGGTATGCTAATGAAGCTTGCTTAAAACCATTTGAAATTGGTGCCGTGGAAGTTTCGAAAGTTCTTTGTTATCAATACTTACTCGACATGAATAGCGGTGGATTTTGGTAATTAATTGCATTTGAAAGCAACTTTGTTTGTCCTCAATTGTAAACATTTGAAGCTTCTATTCGTATTATTGTAATAAATTTAACAGTAGAACCTACTCATAATGGTGGATTTATGTAAAGAATCCAGCTCTTGCCCACGTCATAGAAACTTTGAAATGAATTTAGATTACTTCGCCCTCTCGGGGGACAAATAAAATACTGAAATATACCTACTTACGTGATAAATAATTTGGTTAAGGGCATTATTATTACTAAGATTACTCGTAAGGCTTTCAAGATGCTCAAAACTTTGTTTTTGTTGGTTTTCATTGGCGTGGAACATTTTAAAATAAAATGTATAATCAATTTTCTGCCTATTGTGCGTATACTACTTATATGAAACTAAGTAAAAATATTTTTGCAGATCGCACACCAAATTTCAATTGATACCGAACGCAGAGACTCTTAAAACAATAGTACACTATAAGATAATAACCTAATAAGCAATGCAGGAGCCTGTATGCATTTACGTATTGAGCTCGGAGACGGTCTACTCATATTATTGTTGCATCCATTATTCACCACTGGCGAGGGTCGGCGCTGCTAAATTATTAAACACGCCACCCTCCTGGAGCTTCTAGCTGATCCTGATCTTAAATCCATTGAGATAAGACCACACATACTTTTGGATGGTTTCTGATGAAGAATATTCAATAGGAGGCGGCAGTCTGCGGAATATTGCGAAATAAAATGTTTACCACCTCTGCTTAGTGGTTGCTAATGTCAAAACCATAACGGTAGTAACATGTTCCATTCTCTTGATCCCTTCTTGATGGGGGTTTGTTGTGAATACTTGTTACCTACTTAGTTGAAACAAATCTCCATACTTTCTAACTTACTTTTGAAATGTATGTGTACCACAAAGACATGGACACTTAAAACTGTAAATCGAAACAGTTTCGTAACATTATATCAATTCAAGAATATTCTTGTCATATACCGAAGGCAACCTTAATTCGATACCGCACTGTATTTAAAGATTACAAACTTAAAAAATAATAAATGGTCGGCGAACCATTGACGATTATTTACCATGTGTAAGACAAAATTAATAAGTCACTTACCGTGCAGAACTAAATAAATTTGCCACTTAGTTCTCGTGAATAGGCCGGTAATACTTCCACTGAAGTCCAGGTGTATCCAGATATCACTTTCTAAGTCGGACGGATAGTAAATCTATGGAACTGTATAAGGATTGAATTGGAATTCTCATTGAGTCAGTAGGCTCAGAGGAACACCTGCTTTGATATCGCGCATGCCCTCTCCGTAAGTCCACATTGAGGAAACCGGTTTCGATTACAGGTTATAGCTACTAAAGTTACCCACACGTTTGGCGGAAACGGATTTCTTAGATCTAAAATATTGCTCTTTACATTTCTTTGTTGTTCATTTGACGTTATTTAATTGTAGTGAAATGTTGACAGTACATTTGGTCGTAGTATTGATTACTAAGATACTTTTGTTTAGTATGATAGATATCTATAGGTAGGTTGATAAAATCAATTATAAAATTTACGTTTTTTTTTAGATATTAAATTACGATTTTTTATTCGGACTACAGTAATTATTGGAGTATGGACAAAAGCAATAATTTAATTTAGTACTTACTTAGAGACCAGCTTTATATAGATGGTTAAGATCAATTACCACCGAGAACTACGGGCAAACAAACCCAGAGGACGAACGTAGAGAAGGTGCCACACAGTTACCAAATCAAATCCGTCCATTCTCAATTATACAACAAAAACATTCCTATGGTTCATAGATTCTCTTTAACAAACATCCTTATTATTTTTAGCAGTACTCATGTACTTATTTACAAAACGATTACCGATCTCATGCATTATTCCAGGAAAAACAAATTTAAGTCGCATACAAAAATAAACAGTCGCCCACAGTTTATTTGGTTTGTACGACGGTCCCCGAACTAATGATTGCTCAAGGAATTTGAGGACAATGATACGACATTTTACCTCTACTTAATTTAGTAGCAGTGTCCGGACAGTCTTCTCGCGTTTTAGGCGTATCGCAGACGACCGACCGCCTTCGATGCGATTTTTGCTCGACATCGGCCAATTTGAGCAAAAGACGATCTTTCGCAAACTCTCTCCAACACAACACACTTTCTACAATCGAATCTGATACGTCGTATCGCATCCACCACTTGTGGGTTCGGGAAGAGAAGACGCGCGCCGGGAGGCGCGGGAGCCGGTCCGTATCTCCGACTTTTGTGGGACCGAGTGTTTTTCGGGTCGTTGCATTGATTTACGGAATATAATAGTGCACGTGATATTAAATTTAACACAAGTTGCAGACATTCAGAAATGCGTGGTTGCGTGCCTAGGTTCGTACGATCCCCGGGCCCCGCGTATTAGGCCTACATCCAAACAACTCGGCTATAACTACATATTCTCGTTACTATGTTATATGCAGTGTATATCTGTATCAGTGCAGCTATATTATATGCAAGTAATAATAATGACATTATTTATATTGTTCTATAATAATGTTATTATTACTTACTTTTATTATTAATTACAAAAAGAAAATAGTGTCACTGCTCTAACGGTGGTATCCAAAATAGTACGATCGGTGGAGTTGTGAGTGTTGTGACACAAATGTTTGTAGGTCAGTTAGTTACCTACCTTCTAACCTATTTTAGTATTTTAGGTGCCAATTTTTCATTTATAACCGACCTAGTTGCCATTGTTTAAGGAGATATCTATAGGACTGAACAGAGTATAAAATACTAGTGGCCATGCCCAAACTTCGCTCGAGACAAGGTTTTATTAGTTTTGTTTAAAATATGACTGAAAATTCACTGTTTCATCACCTTGGAGATTAAAAAAAATCTGTTATGTACACAGTAGTTACAATAAAATATATCTTATTCTAGATGTAAGTACTGTAATTACTTGGAGATTTAAAAAAAATCTGTTATGCACACAGTACAATAAAATATATCCTATTCTAGATGTACTGTAATTACAAAATTTTTGTAAAGGTAATACTTAACTTGATTAAGTATTTTTTGAATTACTTAAGTTAACTTAATTAGTCGATGCTCTACAATCAGAGCATCGACTGAAAATCAAATGCTACTTACTCTATTTAAATTTTCACTCTCTAACGCACGGCTTAGGGGGATGCTTATAAAACATAAAACTTATGAGATAATTTTGAAAAAGTTATGAGGATTCTATTTTTGTTCTTTTTGCACGCATCAAATTAAACAATGTATTTAAACTGAATCCCCCTTTTTGACATCCTTAGGGGGTTTAATTCCAATGAAATCCAAAGTAAATAATAAATATAACAATACGCGACTTTTATTTTAGTACTAAATAAATCCTTGTGATATAAAGGGGCGGTTTCGAGTTAGGTTTATGCCTGTATATTTATTTAAACAACTATAACTTGTACCTATATTTTATAACATACTACATGCACAGGGCTTCACGAATAAGTTGAAACAGACAAAAGAGTTGACATCAATTTATGTGAGATTGTTGCAAGCCGTTAGAAATTTATTGCCTTATTATGAACACTTATAATTTGACGTTTTACCGGTCGTAAAAGTTAGTGGCAATGATAATAAAGCAACCGGTAACAAAGTGCTCAGCAAAAATTATTCTTGAGATTGCAATCTTTTAGAAAGGAACGACACATTTATATATTTTAGGAAATAAAATCGTGAGATATGGTTTATAAACTTACCTTACTTACATATTTCCTTCTAATAAGATTTAAAACAAATGATATATTTAAATTTACATGGTGAGGTGAAATCAATTGGATTGAAGAAGACAAACGTAACACGTCAAACGTGAACATATTCATAGTGTCCAGTTATTAATAAAAAATAATGGGTATATTAAATATATATTTATAAGCCATACCCACAGTTGGATTAATAGGTATCAGGCAGTCACAGCTAGTTTTATAAAATCATAATTCTCTTTGCAACCATTGTTACTCCCAAGTCAGTTGTCACGATTGATTGACGGTGAGACCCATTATCATAATATATAGGTAATCAAGTTATTAGCAAACAATTGACCGTTTAAACGGCTTACACTTGGAATGTTAGCAAATTACTTTACGAGTAACTGTCCTAGTTTAAGTTTTTACTTGTATCAATCAAGAATACCAACAAAACAACATAAATAATTTCACAGGTGATATTTTAAGTTCTTAAAGGATTGGAACGTGTACTAACTAAGCTAAACTAAGGGGTTAAATCATTTCACTATTTTGTTTAGTATTTTTGTTTTGTGGAAAGTCTCTTAAATTTATTTGATCAACCCTAAATATTTTGAAGCATAGTTTTATATAATAATATGGCATGATTCAAACGTTTATTATAATGTAACTAATTACAATGCTTATAAGCTTAAATTTTAAGCTTGTGACTGACTTAATACAAAGATAAGTTAAGATTTCTGAAATCAAATTAACGACACCAACAATGTGTTAAAAAAAATCATATTCCAAATAAATTATTTAAGTACTGAAATTATAAGAACACCTAATCAATAACTATGAATAAAATGTATGTACTCTTAAAATATTAGTTATACTATCCACAGAAAGGATGTTACGAAGATATACGTATGTACGTAAAATGATTCGATTTAGAAAGAGATAGAAGTTATCCTCTCGTCAGTAGTTATGGTAGTAACGTTGTCTCGCTTTATGAAAGTACGTCAATGATCTTTATTCTTTATGATAAAAGATTTAAAATGGATTGAAATCCGCATCACTGTAAAATGAAATGGGTAGCACGTATATATCACCGCGTGCGGCCACGATGTTATGCCAGTCATCCATTTTGATTGTAGAGGGCTTTCTGTGTCGTAATTGGTAATAATTATTGTTTAGAGAATCGTTTATTATATTAACTGGTGTAAAATTCATATCACGAACATCATCATCGACGTGTTATTATGGTGCTTATAGAGATTGTTCCTATTTCTTAAAGTGCATATTCACGATATTATTAAGAAGGCTATTACATTTCGCATCTCTCTCGCTCGCACATTCTTACATGTTTAATGATTGTAAAGTCTAGGTAGATGTGCTTCGATATCTTTGTTCACTATAAAATTACGGACATTTAAGGCATAGTTGTGTCTTTACTTTTTATGTACAATAAGTAATATTTGGTCCAAAAAAACGTTAAGTCAACTTTTAACGAACATTTCCTTTTCACATGGAACTGTTCCTTTTTAATAAAATGGCAAAAAAATTAGTGATACAGATTTGCTAATCCACGTATACCCTGTATCGATTTAGAATGTGATTTATAAAACCTATGTGTAATAATACTGTGATTCCAAAATAAATACTTTTTTAAAATTAAAAATTAAATGGGGTATTTACACGTTACCAAAACCCACACATCTTTTTTTTTTAAATGTTGTGTGTCCTTTTATTACTTACGGTTTTAACAATACTATTTGTACCTAATTTATACTAAGTATATTCGTACAACGCATACATACATAGGACCCATAACTTGAAAATAGCCATCGAAGGGTCAATAAGTCTCAGGAATGTTGCCTAAAGATTAGCATTTCCATTGGTCATAAATGAAGAAAGCGTAGGTACATGATTCCGAAAATATATTCTTCCATTCTCTTTATTGCGTTCATATTACTTACCAATTGCGGCTTTTTTATTTGAAACCAATTTAAAATTGAAGCCCTTCTAACGCTCCAGCTATTGCATGGTCATAATTATAAAACCTCCATTTAAACGGTATTGTCGGTATTGTTATAATTTACGAATCTAATTAAATAAAACATTACGAAACGGATAATGACAGGGCCCATACATCACCGGTCGTCATGGCAACGGGCGCGCCAAACAACGGGCGTGGGAGAGTATGAACAACAACGTAGGTAGGTAGGTGGGTACATCTATCGGAGGACTTGTTCAACGACAGGTTGCATGCTTTCTAGAAGGGAGCGCGAAACGACTCGACGAAAACACATAGGTATAACTAACTAGCTTTTGGGCGGCCTGAAAAACTTATGACACTCGGGTTGGCCACTAACTCCTCCACCAATCCGCATTGGAGCAGCGTGGTGGAGTATGGTCCAGGCCTCCTCAGTTGCGAGGAGAGACCCGTGCCCTGCAGTGGGCCATTCTGGGTTGCAGCCACAAAGAATTTATCACGTTTC
>DWLO01000829.1:0-17510 GCA_018245335.1 Dalla quadristriga | reverse complement strand
TTATTAATTTACGCCCAAAGTTGCGTTAAAATTCGTGTTGAAAAATGGATCTTTGGAGGCTCGTAACTTCTAAACTTTTTTCTGTTGTGTATAGGAGTATACTTTGATAATGATGAGACAAATAGATATCATGCTTTTCAGTTCAAACATTTCAGATATTTGATGATTTCGTGTGTACGGAAAAGTACTGGGCTTGCGTCCTCTTGAAGTAAGGACCCATTTTATAAACAAAATGAAAGAACAGGGAAATCTGCCATACCCCTTCCAGACGTAGAAACAAATATTTTAGGCATACTTAGCAGTTTGAATAGAGCTGCTAAGTTTTCTTGATGTTTTGTTGGATGTAATTCTTTAGCGATTTATCGTCATAAAAAAACAGCGTACTTTAATCTAAACTCTTATCTAAAAGTTATTTCTATATGTTCTTTAACAGAGCTCGTAAGTTCATTCCAAAACGCCAGCATAGCATTTACTATTTCATTGTTCGCGACACAATTAAACTAATGAGAAATAATTCAAATCATGGCACGTGTTATTAAGGAGGTAATCGGCTAATATATATTAGTATAGTTACTAATCAAAGACATACATTTAAATTTATCTAATGACATTTTATTATAACTTAATCGTCGATAATCGTATAAGACATTAAGGTTACAGCTTTGTGATTGATATGTTTTAGATATCAATTATTTAAGAAACAAATGTTGAATTAGTTTTGTCTAGTATATTTATGGTACCTAGGTCGTTAGTTTTTATTTATTTTTAGACTATTAGATTTAATTTAGTTAAGAGTAGTTTGGTTTTATAATCTAATATTAATTTTGTTCTTCTTAAAATATGTCAAATCGTGTAAGACATGTTAAATAAATAATCTTGGCCAAATTAATGATCGAAATTTATCATTTGATTTGGATTTAAATTCAAATAATATGTGCTTGTCATTAAAAAGGCTTGATTACTTGGTCCGATCGAGCGGACGATGCATTCGGACCAAATGTTCAGAGGGGCAGTAACATTAATTACTGTTGAAATATTAGATGTAATAATTTAGCCAGTTTGACAAGATTGTACTAAAGACTTAAACTTATGGAAAACGATTAGTCGAGTTTAAAACCCGTGGTCAGGATCGTATTATTTGATAAATCTGAGAAAACATTTTGGTGTCAATGACACAACAGCAGTCAAAAAAGGTTTTATTAAAAGGGTCACCAAGGTCATAAAGTATATGAGGTAACATATAGGTATGAAAATCATCCTAAATGTTGATCCGTGATGTAGGTAATTAGTTTACCAAGTAACATCCATTTGAATGTTTGTGTTTTGTGGACGGATTTCCTTCCACGTTTTTTCACGTGATGCCTGGACAGACACTCAAAGACAGATGGATAAACAATAAATAAAAAAAAGATGTCTCGTTATTTAACTACTCTCTAATCGAAATTCAATAAAAATATTAAATGTACAGAAAAAGTGCCCTTTGAGTTTTACTATAATATAGAATAGAATAGATAGACAACCGTTAAGCAGTGTGGATAAATATGGTAAAACTTGAATATGGTAAACTTGTGGTACATATAGGGAACTTTTGCGTCAATGTTTAATTTCCTTTTTCGTTTATTGCAATGCAAATTCACACAATTTTCGAATAATATGTAGTTTGTGACGATGGTGTGGTAATTGGAAACAAGAAGACAATAAGAACAATAGATTGAGCAAGTAGACCTAGTTTTAGTTTCTGCGGCAACACTGATGTCCAGATAATTTTAGGAATTTTAAGACGGATCCGTGGCGCGGCTGTAACAGTGACCCTGACTGACGAACCCGGGTTTGATCCCCGGCCGGGCTAGAAATTTGTTTAGCAAATAAACGTTTGTCTCGATCTCGGGTGTCAATTTGTGTTGTGTTCTGTGTATCCGCCACCTGCAACAGAAGGAATCCCAGTTCCGAAACAAACCGAAATTAATTATCTGAGACGCTTAAACTAGAAGAAACACATAAGTCATTAAAAACAAAATTTAAATCCCTGCTTAGAAATAAATGTTACAATTCCGTAAAAGAGTTTATGATAAAATATAGACCATTTATTGCAATAATTGACTCAAAAAAACACAATTCATCGGCAGTGTTTGTGATTCTGATATTTCTTTTGTTTGACGATACACTTTGAAATACCAAATATTTTTGAATTTATTTTTGGTGCAGTATTTACAGTGTGTTTATGAATCACGAGGATTTGCCTGCAGCTCCGTCCGCGTGTCATTCCCGTACTTATTCACGTTCCCCCCATTCATTTGGACGGGAGGCATCCTGTGCTCCTTTTTCCAAATAGTGGTCTCCAATCGAAGACCTTTCTTCCCCATCAGTTTTTCAAACGATGTGGCCTGCTCATTGCCAGTTTAACTTACTAACTTTTCAGGTTATGTCAAACCTGCCGATTCTTCATCCATTCCATCCATCAGCTTTTAAAAGTCCACTGCTGGACATAGATATCCTTAAATCGGCTCAACTCTGCCCGGTCCTGTGCCCTCTGTATCGAGCAGCTTCCCGCTGTCTTCTTCAAGCCTAACTAAGTCCTTCTTAATTCTTGTTTACCCGTTCGGAGGGCAACCTGTGCTCCTTTTTCCGAGTTCTGATCTTTATTCGAGGACTTTTCTTCCCCATCGGTTTTCAGTGCTCCAAACGACATGGCCTGCTCATTGCCACTTCAGCTTACTTATTCTGCGAGCAATATTGATAACCTTTGTTCGTCTACGAATTTCACTCTGGCCACATTTTACTACCGAGATATCATCGTGATTTCCATTTTCACAGTTTCAGTAGAAAGATTTGTCTGCATCAATTATGTTTTCAAGGTTAGCTTTGAACTGCTAATTCCACCAAGTGATGTATTTAATCACTGTAAGTAGGTTAATGTCGATGGCATTGCTGGTGTCCGCCGGATTACCGGCCACTGTTTGACTTGACACCGTGGCGACAGCTACAATTACTATAGACCCGGTGGATGTTTACTCTACTAGTAAATATTGATGAAAATCTGAGGACTGGTCATATCCATAGAAATTGTGAAATCAAAATTGATATGGAGACGTTAAAGTTTCATACTCTCTCTTTTAAATCGTACTGGCATACAAAACTATCTAAGTATTCATTCATGCCCACCGTTCCACCCGCGTAAAGTTCCCTTATTTATTCCACAGAAACCGTGCAATTTTCCAGAAAAAATAAAGTAGCCTATGTCACCCTCTGGTCCATAAACTTTCTCTACACAAAAAACATGTCTATTCGTCTCTTTAAAGAAGGCTAAACCAACAAACACACTTTCACATTTTTAATATTCATAAGGATATCATGACAGTTCTGTGCTTTCATAAAACATTCGATTTCTGTTTATAGACCATAATTTCATCATCTTTTATTTGTAGATAATTTAATGTATATGACCAGTTAAATAACGGCTATTTTCTGTGTAAATAATTTGGTACATGATAGACATACAAATATTACATAATATACATCTAAATAATTCCATACTCCTTTACCATACTAGGTACTCACATCAAACACATCTGCTAAATATTTTTATTGTGCTATTGGGTATGTATTCATGCATTCTTTATTGTACATTAAGATAAATTTTCAATAAAGAGAGGTGTTACAAAGGCGAGCTTATCATTAGAAGAGATCTCTTCCAGCCAACGCATCTGGAGGGTATGATCAATGGTGAGAATAACAGTGTTCGTCGTGATAGATGGTGATAGAAAATGCTTCTGTTGGATTAACAGTTAATTTTGTAACTATCAGATCTATATTTTCACGTGTGGGATAATCTTCCGTCTGTGGTTCTCCCAGTGGACTATGACATGGGGTTCTTCAAAAGAGGCGCAAAAAGAGCTCTCCTTCAGGGCCGGCGACGTATTGGCGACTCCTCTGGTATTGCGAGTATCCATAGGTGACGGTAACCACTTACCATCAGGTGGCCCGTCTGCTTGTTCGTTAGGCTAAAATCTTTAAAAAAAATATGGTTAAAGTACCTATGATGCCACCTCGATGTAGAGTTAATATTGTCACTCTGTCGGCGTCACGGAATCTTCAAAACTCCTAGAAACTGAAAGTTGGCCTTCGCGTCCCTTAAACACCAAAGGTCAAGGATCCGCTAAATGTTTTTATAAATTTGCCCCATTTGGGCTATATGGGCTTTGTAAAAGGATAATTTTACGTGAGCAAAATCCTCCACACTCACACTGCTACAGTCTTATTCAAGGTTTGTCACAGATGGCTATGGATGGTAGTAGTTGGTGTGGCAGCTATACTAATAATATATAAAAAAAAAACAAGAACAAAGTTGCGGCGAACGTCATGTGTTTGTTCAAGGAAGTTTGACTCGGTTCCTTTGTACTTAATTCTTAGTATGGTAATCTGCGACGTAATAGGTATTTTTTCTTTAATTTAACATATTTTAATTAGCTTATAGCCAATCATAGACTCTCTTAGACTGCTCTACACTGGTTTTATAATAATGTTGAAATTATAATACGTTACTGGGAATATCAAAGAAGTCAAAAATAGTTTCTTTCTTTCCACTTTCTACATAAGCAGTAATTTGGCTGCACCCGTTAACAGTCCAATGGGGATAGCGGTAGGGTGTCTACTCACAATAATAATTGAGGAAGAGTTAGGCGCACTACAACACGCTGCTTTAGAGCGAATTGGTGAAGCAGTCATTTTCCCTTATATTTTACAATGTAAAAAAATGCAAATGCAAAAATCGTGCTAGTTATTACTTTAAAGCATTTCATGACCATTTAAGTAATTAGTACGAGATTTTATTCTGTTCCTTAAAGCTTGCCGAGGTAAAATACAATACAATAATTGAACACCAAAAAATAAAGACAAAGTATAGTTACATAAATACAGTGACAATATAAGAAGACGGACTTTTCGCTTAAAGCGATCTCTTCCAGACAACCATGACAAGGATTTGTAGATTCGAGGAGCAGTATTGGTGTACCTACGTCAGTAGGTTTTCTTTTGCAAAATATTACCTATAAATCAGATTGCAGGCCGTCCAACTAAAACAAAATTTAAGCCTTTGACCTTTTGACTACTTAATACAGGTGGAATATTTGATGACGTACATATTGTGATATTTCGAATGACATTGGTATAAGGAAAATGAACCAATTTTGGACTGTATTTTTGGTGCCGGTTTTGAAAGTCAAATGCGCTATCTAGGCATGCATGAAATCTTTGATTTTAGTTCCGCCCGAGGCATGCCCCATCATCAAAGTGCTGTTTCGTGTGAGACGGGAACCTCATATAAAAGATGACCTCTATATACATTTTCCGCCTTTATGTTGTAATGTCTTAACAGATTTTCATACTCAGTGTATTCTGACGCATATTTATATTTTCTGTGATGTTTTTAGCATTAGTTCGTGAGTCCCATCAAAGTAGAAGGCAACATTTATTATATACTGGATACGGAAACCCTTGCGAGCGATGCCGGAGGTTGGCTCATGATCCACGATAGATGAAGATAGCAAACCAGCATGCAGTTCAACCAATCACTATCGCCTATGGAGATCCGTAATAAACCTTGAATAGGACTTTACAAGGGACTGTTAGTCAGTAGGCCTGTTTGTATTTGGTGTTAATAGGGACAATAGTTTGTAAGTATTTGTTAGTAATTGGACTTTGGGATGTAGGACTGTTAGTGTTAGTTAGTCCTGTTAGTCAATATTAGTAATCCCGGTAAGTAATCGTTAGTATTTCTCCTATTCGAATCTGGTCACAGACCATCTCTGAGGACTGAGATGGTCGCCTCTTGCATAATTGTAACCAGCATCCACAACTTTCTGACCAAAACACAATTGTTGAAAGATCATAATTTCAAAGTAGAAATGGATACAGCCCCGGGCGAACCGTATAAAGGCAAATTCTTAACAAAGTTGTCAATTATAAAGTTCCCAAATGCCACTTATAACTTTAGTTAGTTTAGTTAAGTTAAGTACGACGAGGAATAACTGTGTAAGAATTTCGATGCAAAATAATCAAGAAAGGTAAACAAGTTTATATTATGAAGGCTTTCGGGAACATGTCCGCTTTAAAAGCTGTCAGTATTAACATTTTCTCGTGAATTGAGAGAAAGGCAACTCGTAAATAAACTAAGCGGAACTTACTGTATCTGTCTACATACAGACGGACTTACAAACACAATAGTGTCCAATTGGTTTTAGGCTAAGAATGTTAATATTCTTAGGTTGGGGTTTAGACGCATCAATAGATTCCTCGCTGAGATATATGTTGGTATAATAGAAGTACGCGTAGCAGAGACATTATACACTAATAGAACTAGTTGAAAAAATATAAGTAGCTATAGGTAAGTGGTGGGCCGATTTTGAGTCGGTGGGTACTGAGATTAATGGCATGGCCTTAGAATTCTTTGGACCAGGCATAGAAACAGACGGTGGGTTCAGCGAAGGCAAGTTTCATGTTTATCTTTTCTATTTGGTATCCTGAAAATGTTACATGGTTAGTAGGTTTTAAAGGTAGGCTACATCGTTCAAAGTACTGATAACCAATGGGGAAGAAAAGTCCTTGAATGGAGACCACGATTCGGAAAAAGGAGCACAAGCCGTCTTTGGACAAGGTGGACTCACGACCTGAAGAAAACAGCGGGAAGCCGTTGGAATAAGAGGGAACAGGACGGAGTGGCGGCGATTAGGAAAGGCCTAGGTCCAGTAGTGGATATCCAGTAGTCTAAGGGCTGATAGATGCATGGATGGATGAGGTTTTAAAAGTCACTAATTGAATATTTTCCTTGGGTAAGAAATACACTTAAAATTAAATGAGACAAATATAAAATTATATTCATGATTTATGGCCATGCATTTATGTTTGGCTGAGCACAAAAGTCAAGATCTCGGACACTAGGACGTCTAAAAGTCAAGAGCACAAATTGTGAACAGGTCAAAATCAATTAGTGTTACTTTTCCTTATTTGCTTGTCAAGGCTTATTGTTTCGGACGAAACAAACCTTTTAGAAAATAACCTAAGTGCCGCGACGTGAAATACGCAATTTGAACCTTACTGTCTGTTGTCTGGACTGTTATTGTCCTTGGTAGACCTAAATACTAGGTAGTAGATGGCCTAAATCCTACTCCTGAGAGAAGACCCGTGCTCGCTAGTCGGCCGGTATTGGGTTGTAATGACGATAATTTATCATCCTCTCTCATCATCATTATCACACATCATCACAATGATCAATCATTATAATGGCCTTGGTCTGCGGGCAGGAAAGTCATGGATAGTTAATAAATATACATAAAACAATATACTAAATATAGGTCGTACAATTGACGGTCTTATCACTAAGAAAAAAAAAAAAAGAAAATTATTGAAATGTAAACATGATTCAAGTGTAAGAAGTAGGGTAGGGGTCCTTTGTTCTCGTAATTTAAGACTTTCATGTACAAAAAGGTATTTCAACTGTTCGGTCAATTGTGTGAGTCGTTCAAAAAATAATAAACTACAATACATTACAAATATACATTATTGCACGCCAAAAAAAGAATACATCGAATTTAGAGGTAAAATTTGACCTTATATTAATTCATAAAGTATTACCACCCCACCAACAATGCAGGAAATCCTAGGGGTGTGAGTGTGTAATTATGAAAACTTAGTAACAAAAATAAGACATGGTCTTTATCAGACTGGTATGGTCAAATCAAATTGATACCGTACCACCAGTACCTCTAACAGTCTTAAAATTAAAATGAAATTAAAATAAAATAAATAAATAAATTATTCCGTAAATTCTATTTTTATCCGTCACAATCGCAGTGTTAATTATTTCACATACTAATCAATTCTACTGCCGGTCGCTTAATATATCAATGTCAATTGAAAAAAAAAAAATTGTCAGGGTGTTGACACAAGAGAGAATAAATTATCATTAGAAGAGAAATTTGCATATAACTGTCGTCGGACAAAGTGAACTAATCAATGAACTAAATGAATTCAAAGTGAACTAATTATAACGATAAAAACGTTTGCTTAGCAATCCGAGAGCGTTGTGATTTTGTTTGTATATTATAAGATTGAAGTATACCAAACTCGAATAGGACTGTGCGAGGAACTGTTAGTTAATAAATTAGTTTTGTATGTAATAAGGTATTATTAGGAATAATAATTGGTTAACAGGTGAGTGGGAGTTAAGACTGTTAGTTAAAGTTAATGGTACTGTTAGAAAATATTACTGATCCCAGTTAAGGGTTTTTTTTCTTTTATTTGTGAGTAGCAATCTTTAGTTATTGGCGTATTCGAAGCTGTTCATAGATGCGTTGCTTCCCCTGAGGACTGAGTAAGAGACTCTTGTGTAAGCTGTATCCACAGCTTTCATCGGCCGAAATGGGTGCGGCGTTGGTACTCCCCAGAGTCCTCCGTATACAGGGTTCTGCCAACTTATCGAGTCATTAAAAAAGTAATAAACAGTAGACGCAGAGTTATACTACTGGACAAATGTGCGGCGTTGGCTACAATCTGTTAGCGGTGCCCTGCAGGGCACGGGTCTTTGCTTCGCTTTAGTCTTAAGCAGACCTATTCGAGATTTTTCACAGATGTTGCTAGTTGCTGTTCTCATAACAAAAAAAAGTAAAAAGTGGGACTGTATTCCGATGTTTAACGCAACACGAATGTCGTGCTCGGTAGATTGAATCAAGCACAGTCGGTTTCAAGTGCACTCGGCCAAGACCAAAAATTGTGGAATTTTACCCAACACTTCAGTGTACACGTGTTTCGTAACCATGCGTAGATATTTTTACAAGGTGCTTTACCTTTGCGTATGCTCACTCCACTGTGTAGCTACAATATTAAGTTAATTACGCGTAAATAAATTGTAAATTGAAGCGCTTGTGGTCGCGCGGCGAGTGTTATACGTAATTGATGGAGAATGAGAATTGATGGTGGCCGCTAGTGGCAACATTTCTGCCGTGCTTCCGTGCCTCGGAGGGCAAGTTTTCTGACTTTACTACAATAATTCAATCCTGAAACTGGAACCTATGAGATGACATTTGACCAATAGAACATTTTTCTAATAGAACTAGCAATCTCCAGCTTTGCGTGGGTGATGTTTTGTGGAATAATTAAATTGTTCACGCGATAAGTATATGCTTTTGTTCCCTCTCTCTCTTCAGCCCACATCAGTCCACTTCTGTACATATGCCCCTCCCAAGTCATGCCACTGAGTCCGATGTACAAATCGTTTATCGTTTGTTCACATTGTCGGAGGGCCACAATAAATCCGCACAAAAAGATAATTACTGAGATCTCACAAAGAATAAGTACTGCTTAATGACGCAATGTTCGCTACCCTTCACTCTTAAAGGTAAAGAGATCCCTTTTTGTTATTTGAAACTACCGCTGCGTACCTAAAATAAGATTGTATCGAGGGTTTTGTGCAATAAACTGCACAAAGCGTGGCTAGGACGTTGGTCACGCTTGGGGGAGCATTCTGGTTAACGTTGCGTTGCGCTGCGGCCGGCACGCACGCGGAAACGCATCCGCACCGCACACCGAACCTCGTCCGATGCCTCGTTTACTCACATATGCACTTGCATTGTCGTAATGTTAAATCGTCAACAGCGCTCATGGTCGCGTGGTTTGTGTCAATCGTAACTGATTGGCAATGTTAAGCCGCGCCGGTCTCGGCCGTCAGTTGGATGGGTGACCGAATGTGACAAAATTTCGTGAGTGCTTCCGTACTGCGGAGGCACGTTAAGTCGTCGGTCACGGTTGTTATCCTTAGGTAACAGTCTATAAGCCTTGTCGGAGGCCTTCGGGCGACATAAAAGTATCCGACGCTGGGTAGGCCACTATCTAATCCTTCTACCAATCTGAAATGGAGCAGCATGGTGGAGTACGCTCCAGGCCTCCGCAGTTATGAGGAGATATCCGTGACCTACACTGTCCTGCAGTGGGCCACCATGGGTTGCAGCCAATGTGCAGTCGTCAGTCGTAGTAGTAGAGTGTTCATAGGTTTGTGGATGTGGTTACGTCTGATCAACAATATAAGTAATCCCGGGTTCGTTCGGATGTTGACAGAGATATCATAACAGTTAGGTCCTATTGTTATTATTAGATTCCAGTTGTTGAGCTTATTGGGAGGCCTTTGGACGCACCAAGAACTTCCCCCGCTTTAGTTGGCCACTAACCTCTTCGCCATTTTAAATCAGAAATGTAACTCATAAAAACATGTACGTATGTAGATACACAATTTTCGTAATATTTATAGGGGTAAAAAAAAAAAATAATTTAAGTGTAAAAAAGATTTAAGGAATTTGCAGGACTCTCCGCAATTTGCCTTTCCACCATTAGGTGTAACATTTCCTAGCTATGTAACTTTTTCTGTACCGAATTACACCAATACCAAAGTTTAATCGCATGCACAAGATTATTTTTATGCTTCCATCAGTTCCATCTTCCGCTTGTTTACTAGAAACTTCATATTTTCTGACGCTGACCGTGCCCTATATGCAAATTCTACTCTTATTTGCCACTACCTACAAGTAAATGTCCGTGAATTTCTTATCAACACCCTATACTATAAAATGAAACCTTTAGATTATCGCCCTATACATGCAAAATATCTCTACTTGAAAGCTCATTCACCTCTTTATAGCTTTAATGCAACTATTGCCAGTATATATAAATAGTAACAAAATTGCCATTTCTGTTCACATTTTGTTAACTTTACGCTAAGTAGTGTCCTCTTGAAAACAGGCATGTGAAAGCTCTCTCTTTGTCTAAACAAATGGTGTTTTGCTTGCATTGCAAGTAACGAGTACCAACTTTCATTATATTTTAGGAAAAAATAAAATTTTATTGTTTTCAGTTTCGATCGCTAAGAGAACACACATACATGTTTTTAATCTTGTTGTATAAAAGGCAATAGTGACTTCCTGATTCAGCAAAAAACGTGTTGTAATTTATAAATAGATGCAATAAAAGGAAAATTAAAAATTGCTGTTCTAAATGGCAGTAGACCAACCCGATCCAAGTAATTCTCGCATTAATGAAATTATATGTGCCGAAAGATTCGTTGATTGTACTATTTGGAATGGAAACTCACTCATGGAAATTGAAATTGCTACTTAGCTATAAGACCGCCATTTGTACACAACATTTTATGTAATACTGTTGCATATATATTGATTGGTGCAATACATATTCGTTATTAAGTGTATTGACACTGGTAGAAAATTGGAGATAATTGTAACTCCTCATTAAACTTAGGTTATTCATATTTCACTAGACGATTCAAACATAGTAAAGAGTACTTTCAAAGACTGTCGAGATGTTGTACAAGATGTTGACAAGTTTTGAAATTTTCAAAATTTTTGATCCTACCATCCTTTTTAGGTCCACTACTGGACATAGGCCTAATCAACGCTACTCTGACCGGTCCTGAGCCCTCTGAATCCAGAAGTTTCCTTCACACACACAAAGGATTTATTAGGACAATAACTGGGCGCATCCAAATTTAACTGGATTGTAAGTTAAGAGCTGGATATGTATAATAAAAATAAATTATTTAAGCCGAGGACAGGGTTAGGACCTCAACACTTTTTTATTTTTGCATGCATAGATATGCATAAACAACCGGAACCTGTGCCCTTGGTTCCGAATGAATGATACGTCTTGATTGAAGAATGTCTTTATTGTTATATACTTACTTAAATTACCATAAGCTTATAAATAAGTGAGTCTACACACTACATGCAACTTCATGCAAGATAGACAAACTCAAAGACGAGGCCCATAGTTAAGTACCTAACATATTAATGGCACTATTCATAACAACTTTCATAATATCAATATACCTAGACTTCATATTTTGCAATATTTTTGGGTCAAGTGTACTCTGTATTGGTAGGTACTTAGTTAGTTTTCTGTACAAGCATTAAATCCGCTAATTCATGAGGTCATCGAACCTTGGACGGCAAATTGACCGTTACCTGTAGTTTTTATGGTCCTCAAAAGATAAGATGGCAAAGCTCTCCAAACTTACTCAAGCATAATATTAAGTAAGTAGGTACTTATGTATTTTTTCAGTTATTCCCAGTGTTATTCCGGCGTTGCCTGTTCAATGATACTTAACAATTTTACCGTAACATTAAGTAGCGTAAGTTAACGTAAAACATAAAAATAAAATATACATACACCCTGTTGTTGAAAATATTTCAACATGGTGCTTTCTGACCGCTTATCTGGCGTCTAGAACAAATATTGTTTAAATTTAATGATGTCATTAATTTATGAATTCTCTATGATACCAAACATGATCTTACAACAGATGATTGATAGAATCGAATGCGAATGACTTGCTAATATTTTTGATTAACTAATATTTTCATTAGTTATTATTATTGCCAATGTATCAGCTATTTATCATTGGTTATGCGAAAGTTTGATAGATCGCTTTGAGGAAACTGCAATCATAAAGAAACAAATTCTTATCTTAGCTAGACATTGTAGGGAGGTACAAGATGTTTATACAGTAAAATTTTATTTTTACCCGGCGTTTCTTTATGGAAGAGTCCAGTTTGATTCAAATTTTTTCAACAGTTATCACATCATCATACGATCGTGCCGATCAATCAAGTGATCGATCAAGTGTAGGTACAACAGCCTCATGATGAAATAAAAAGATTTGATACATTGCTTGATAGATTATAACATTAAAAATTGGTAATCATAATTATGAATATCGGAATGAAAAAGGAGTTCTTAAAAATAAATAACAGAAAATTTCGCGAAGTATAAAATAACTTAAAATATTTAATATATTTTTATTTCAGTTACGAGTATATTGTAGGTTCACTCCGACTACAACAATTAGAACTCATAATATGTGGATTATCTTAGTCTGTGGGTCATCTTAGGTGGTTTATTAAAATATGAATTATTGTATTTTTTATGTCGCTAAGAATGCGTTAATTTAACTTAATATTCCTAAGTTTATATGGAAGTTAATAGTGTAATGTTTGCGTAAACAGATTGTTGATGTGAATAAATGAAATGGAATATTGGTCTATCTAGGCACCATTTTTATCTAACTACCTACCTCATATTTTAATGTGGCTTGATCTCTCTGGTTCATAAGCTTTCACTCATCATGAAAGTAAATTGCAAAGTATCTCAGTTTTTCTGTAGTAGGTACCTAACGTGTTTTTAATATTCATTTCATTTTGTTTCAGGATTGGAAGATACAGTAAAGCTAGTAAAAGGCATCGGGGGTAAATGTTACGGCTACGAGGTGGATCTGGCGAGTCGTGACGACATATACCGGGTGGCAAAGCAAGTCGCCCAGGAAGTTGGCAGGGTGAGACTATCTATTACATTGCAATGTCATAGGGTATAATAATTTTGGACAAAATCAGGTAAATCAAATTAAATTTAATTTGGCTACCGTCAGTGGTATTTTTTGTATAGACATATTTTTTGTATGTACCTTTAACTGTAACATAAATATTGTACTAGCGTTTTTCTACGACTTTGCATGCGTAGTTTTCGTTTACTTGACCGTGGGATCTTGAACTGAACCAATCGTTCATAAATGCAACGAAAAAATTTAAAACGAATTAGAAACGAAACAAAAATCCCGTCTGCCAGAGCACTTTACGGAAAAAACAATGCAGGAAACTTATAACATAATGTTGTAGTATATTGTAGGCGCCGGTTAAGTGCTTTAGCAGCCGGTTTATTTTTTCTTTTTAATAACTTAGTTTATTTTATACCATTGGCCTCGGGCGAATTGATACCAGACTTAAAGCGGCCATGATAACTTACATGATGTGATTTTTTCAATGTTCATACATTGCTTGTTTAAAATAGTAATTAATTACTTATATTAATAATATAATTTGAGTTTAGAATTCGCGCAGCACATTTGATACGGTAAATATCACGTTCGAAAAAATCTGATTACAGATCCCGACGCAAAATACCATTATCTTTACGGTGGACTGGCATAGAATGCCAGTAAATATGAAGCCTGTCTCTAGTATAAAATAGATTTAGTAAATTTTTAAAATACGTTTTATGTGTTTGGTACCTACAATTTTCTTAACACTTGTAATTTTGGTTCTGTATCCCTGTTTTACTTATTTGCATACATTTTACGTATCTGTAAATGTTGTTTATAAGAGAAGATGAGGCTATATCAAGATTATCAAGGGGCCACAGTTCCATTTTTGCTAAACAACCAATCAGATTCCCTGATTCTACCCATAAATACTTGGATATTTTCTTTCTAGTTAGAGAGTTGAACACCGGCAAGTCAGAAAGTTACTTTAATTAATCAAGGATACATTTGCGTATTCCTATAACATAAGAGTTACGTGTTCTTTGTACGTGCCTTTATTTGTTTTTAATAAACCAGTTTTTATATCAGTCTCATTACAATAAGAAAATAACTGAGAGTCATCTGGGAAGAAAAATAACATTAATCGTACAGTAAATTATCCGGACATCGCTTGCAAAATAAGGAAGATTAGTATTAAACGTTAGCTCTTAGTACATACCTTGACTGTCATCTGGGCAAACAATTAACAGCCTCTGTTTAGGACATTGTCGCGCTGGTCTTTTTTTGTCGTGCAAAGTTCACAAACGGGCATTTTGCGTCAAAACTATTATTACGTACTTACACGGAAAGATTTATGATTGTTCTGTAAGCAACTAGTTTCCTGCCACGTTCATTTCCTTGTATTTATAGTCATCCGGATTCATTAGCTTAATACATTTTGATTCAATATATTGTGCTTGGTGTTAGTAATAAAATGTATGAAAACCATAATTGCTCATATTATTATCAAGACTTCTAAACCCGAATAGTAACTTCTGTAGATTACTAGTCTGTGGTTGTAATCCGTGGACTATGAATAAATAATACTCGTTATTGTGCTAAGCTCGTGAACATCTTTAGTATAACTATCAATTTAAGATGATTAAAGAGATTATTATATGATTGATGATATTATCTACATAATATATATTGTTTAACTGCCCAACTGCACCTACATTCGCAACTTTTTGTAACCGTCATATTTAAATGTCCATTTGTATGTTAAATGTATCATTGTTTTTATAATTGTTATATTACATTCCATTATCTATTTGCCTTAAATAGAACGACAGTTTTATTCGAAGTCAACCCACAAAATCATTTAAAATCTTGAGGATGCAAAGCTCCTTTGCAATAAGAAAAATTGCATGGGGTAGTCCGATTAGTACGTATGAACTACTAAGTACATACGTTCTAATCGCCACTTGACTTTATTACTTACGATTACGTAGTTATAGTGACAGTTTGTGTAACAAAATCTTTGTTAGTGGCTGTCCGTCATACTGATCACATTTTTTGTACTGTGTACCTTATGTAAGTTCCTTTGATAATTACGGAATATATATATATGTTTTTCTTTTCTTTTTTCTTTGTTAAAGACAAATATTTGGCAGTGTTAGACATACGAAAAATCTGACATGTCACATAATTAACCATTGTATTTACGTAATTTACTTTTTAAATTTCCAGGTATCACTGCTTATAAACAATGCAGGCGTTGTTTCCGGCCAGTATCTTTTGGACACTCCAGATCACCTCATACAGAGAACGTTCGATGTCAACATTCTGGCGCACTTTTGGGTAAATAAATATTACTTATATAGTTATTTGCTAATGGTCACAGAAAAGTGTTATTTTCAAGGATAATGCCATCATTATACTTAAAAGTGTACATAAAACTCTAACATCGCTGTGTTGCAACACAAATGAGTCTTTTGATTACGACAATTTAAAAATCATTAATTACCTTCCAAAATACTGAATATTATTATCTCCACGAGCGGCCCACTGCAGGGCACTGGTTTCTCCACACATGGAGGCCTGGAACATACTACTTTGAAGTTTTTAGGCTGTCGGAAGCCGGTTAGGCTTCACGACTTATCTAACGATAACAACCGAGACCGACGCTTAAACGTGCCCTCTGAAGCCCCGGAAACGCTCCTGAAATTTTTGTCACTATAATTATAAGGATATCATCATCCATTCGGGGCGGCTTAACTTTGTCGAATAGACAAAGTTCAAAGTGTGTGTTTCGATTTTCATATTAGGTAACTACCCAGTTACGATTGACACTCGCCCCGGGACTTCTACGATACAAAGCTAAAATTAATTTAATATTGGTATAATTACGTTAACATGTAGGTATATCCACAAGGCATCACCGTCACACATCATTGGTCTCATCACCTCTGTCCAAACGCAGTCTGTCTAACCTCGGACGCCTCTAAGTACATTTATATTTCTTACATAATTTTAAACGTTATGTTAAGCACAGACACACTTTGTTCAGCTCAATACAGGTTTCTTGCTTCATACATAGTTACAATTGAATAACAACGTATCGTGATTTAACTATTTCACTGAATTTATACCATATTGACTATACTGAACATACTAATACAGACAAACAGAAACACAGCCGCCCTACCAGTCCGTCACCACAGAGTAACTGTTACTGACAGCTTATCTGTCACTCGGTCACCTTCTACTTATAGCGCCATCTATCGGGGTTCTGCATATCGCTACTTCCCATTTATATCTAAACAAACTTGTATAAATTTTATTTTTCCCTTTTTTCTTTTAATATATTTTTCAATGACGCGACTTATACAGTTATGTGCTTAAGTATATTAATTATGTATGAACTTATACATACACCTTATAAAAATAATCCTGTTTGCTCTTGAATTAAATTAACGCGCAAAAAGTCAGTACAAAAGGTATCTCCTACACTTACTAAAGTAAGAAGTAAGACTTACAGAAGATTGACCGAGAAGTGTAAGGCTATTTTTTACGATTTGTATGGAGTGGATAAAATAGTGATTATTTATTCGGGTTCACTCAGGTACTTTATTTCTGTGTTCTTCATCATCCATGTAACTCATAAATTTGGCTCATTCAGAAAAATGCCAAGTTGTTTGCAATAAAAATAAAAGAGCTGTGTTTTTCATGAAAGTAAGAGTGAAGTAAGGTTATGTATAAAGAAGAAGCAGACTTGGCCGCAGTATAGATCGGCTGAATTTTTAGGAAGGATTTTGTTGTAAGGTTTGTTTTTGTTTGGGATAATGTCTACCTACTACAACATTAAATTTTTTAGGACAATTGCCCTCCGTGTATACCAATATTGCTATTATAAATTTGTAACAAAACTCGGCACAATGCGTGTTCGACTACGTCCAATATAAATTTAATTAACATGGAGGCATTTACTTACTCGTAGAGTCCACCAATCCGAAAACGCTCCAGGCCTCCTCAGTTCTGAGGAGTGACCCATGCCCAGCAGTGGGTCATGATGGGTTGCAGCCATTTACATAGCTCTTGCTGTTCACGTAGCTTAGTAGCACTGAGCACGATATTTTTGGTGTTCCGTACTCGTAAAGGG
>DWLO01000828.1:0-17524 GCA_018245335.1 Dalla quadristriga | reverse complement strand
TCACAACTGCTGCAACTCACGCTGCTCCAATGCGGGTTGGTGCCGGAAGTTTTAAGTCGCCCGATGGCCTCCGACAAGACTTGACGGTGTAACGAGCCTTCCGAAGCACGGAAGCGCTCATGCAATTTAGCCACTTGCGATCACCCGTCCAGCTGCCGACCGGGACCGGCGCGACATAACTCACCAAGTTTCGATTGATACTCGCCGCGCGACCATGTACCGTATCTACTTATTTGCTTTAATCCAAGTCTTTAATTAATGTATTTACGTTTATTTTGCATTGTGAGGAAAGTCCCATCCAGCGGTCCGTCAGCCATAACTCCTCGCAACCACTTTACTCCGAATTCGCCGGCATTACAACGGAATACAATCAACTTTACTATAATGGAATTCGGTAATAACGGTGGGCAATATCGATAAAACGTTAAGTGGCACCGGGATCGACGCGATTGTGTCGATTCAACTGAGAAATCGAATCGGTGAGCCGTGGTGACTGGGAATGAATATAGTTAGTTTATTTAGTTTCCCTTAGCGCTTGTTTACTTTAAATGGCTGGCGCATTGGCTATTGCGGCGACGGGCGCGGTGAAATAAGTAAGTAAACCTTAGGAGGCCCCTTATATTTGCATCTTCAATGATGGTAATAGTCTAGCACACATTTGAATAATCGATATCATTGTTGACAATAAGATTACGGAAACTTTAGACATATTTTTGCACTCGTACAAATGTGTGCAAATTTTTTACTTTGTGTACAAACGTACATAAAAAATTGGGTCTTGGGCGTAAATTGTGTTGTGTTTTCTGTGTGCGTCCGCCGCCTGCAATACAGGGAATCCTAGTGCGGGGAGTGGTGTGTAAGAGTTTAATTACGTAGTTAATTGATTCAAAAGTTTAAATTACTTCATATAGCGAAAATGCATAAGGTGGTTTTAAAAAAAACCACTTCCTCGAAGGACAGTTTTAACTTAACGCGCGCTTGTTTCCGCTAAATAAAATTATGCATCGCATCTCATCTCCCAAGTGAACCGTATACAAGTTCTACCACCGGTAGGATTTTCTTCTCAACCCCAACGCTAAATACGGTACCACCGCAACAGTGTTCTTCGAATGTGATTCCAATAAACGTTTACTGACAAACTTTTTTGCACGAGCACTCCCATTTCCATACTTTTTCTTTTACATTAATTTAAGAGTCAATATAAATGCAGTGGGGATGGATTTAAGTGGCGATGCACCCACCCGTCCGATTGCGATGCAAAGTGATAGCCATCGGACTAGTCGCACGGGATCTTAAGTGAATTAAACGATCGCTAGCTAGGTAGTCGATTACCGACCGGTTTTTTCCGCACGCGATAAGTGAACTTTTAATGTTATATTCAGGAATAATATGAGGTATCGATAGCATGGAATAAACTACACGATATACTTACTCCATGGCACCATGGAAATATAAAAAGAAAGGAACTTAATTTGGAAAATAACAGCTGTAACACAGAATGCTTTAGGTACATAACACAAATAGTTTGTTAGGCTAAACAATAGACAGCAGCTTCGTTACAGCACTAGGTACTGTAGCCTGTAGTGGGTTGCAGCCAGCTATACTTAGTTTTCTTTTAAAGATCTACAACCGCCTTTTTCGCTTTTTTTATGAGCTTGGGAATGCATTTACGCACTCCGCCTCCTCCGCAGGCGGGGATGTGGGACTCGACTAAAACTCAGCAGCACCGTCAGCGTCGCTTTGAGACGCCACGGGATCGCTGACGCATTACTACCGTCGCACTTCGACGCACGCCTTTGTGGCTCTTACAAAGGGTTCTATTCTACGCTGGTAGGCGGAGGTGCGCAAAGCGCCGTCTCCTACTCCAACTTCTGCTTAGCGCAAACGATGACTGGAAGACAATTTACTTTTAGTATTAAGTCCACCTTTTGACATATTAATAATATCTGAACACCGTCTATGTACAATGCAGTACAATCCATCGTGTTGGCCACACAAGTCGCCGATACCGTTCGACCGCAAACAAGCGCCTCCCCGCGCTAAGTGGGTCACCGGTCAAGGCCTCGCCGTGGCCTCCGCGGCTCGTCTTCGCCGTTTCCGAACTGGAGCTTCTTGAAATTGAATCGCGTACGTTTGAGTTTTTAGCTGTGTCCGTGTTACGAGTTTTGAGTGGTGATTCTACATTCTCACCTAGTTCTTTGCGACAGCTTGTACGAAAGCTTAGGCGACAGCCAATACTCGACTTTAAAAAGTAGAAAAAATAAAGTTTCAAAGCTCGACCCGTATCTCGAGAATCACTGATCGTGTTACTATGCGGTTTACAAATAAAATCGATGAAGCCACTCTAGGGGAAAGTTATACTTATACATAAGGGTACTTAATACTTTCAGGACTAGCTAAATAACTAACAGTCCTATTCGAGATTTGTCACGCACTTAATGCTCACAGGTCACATAAACAAACTGCCTTTAATATTTATGCATAGCACGTTGTATTTATGATACCCTCATACCTAAAAACCTTCCAAGAAAGTAGCTCCATCGATCAGTGAAAACCGCATCGAAATACGTTCAGTGGTTGTCGAGATATCCGCGAACAAACTGTTCGAACTGAGAACCTCCTCTTTTTGAAGTCGATTAAAAATTAAAAACGTAACCAAATGCGACAATAACTAAATACTTGACAAACGTCATTCCTATAGAGAACTAGCAACACTACGCCTCAAAGCGAACAGGGAGAAACATTTAAAAAAATGTCCGAAAGTCAGTAACGGGGAGTGCAATAATAAAATCGGGGGAGTAAAAAGTGAAGCGGGTTATTTACACTTATTATATCGTGCCGGCGCTGGACTCGCGGGGATTAAGTGGCGGGGTGCGGTCACACTGACGAGCGGACGCGAGTCGCTACCTGCTGTGACTTGCTATGCGACTTTGGCTTACATAGGCTCGAATTGAGTTACGCATACTCACAGGCTTCTGTTAACGTCATCTATGATTTCTAATTGAACGTTATTGAATATTAACGCCCGAACGCATTCAAAACTTTGGAGAAGCGTGGTGGAGTATGCTCCAGGCCTCCTCAGTTGTGAGGAACGACCCGTGCGCTGCGGCACGCCACTGAGAGTTGCAGCCAGTCAGTCAGCCGGGCTGTTTTCGACAAAAAGACTCGTCCGTGAGGGGTAAACGTCAGACCGGCAGACAGATCCGCTCACAAAATGTTAACTACAACTTTTCTACATCCGACACTTTAATTTGTACGCTTGTGCGTGTTTACAAGATGTCTGTGTGGTGCCTGTAAAACCAGCATTGGGTATCGCAAAAAATACCTACGATGTCTGGTTACGCACACATGTAGACTTCGGTTCGTTGAGATACAAGTTCAATACCACAGTACATTCGTAATACAGCTGTGAGCCGTCATTGTGTAGATGACACGTACGTAATAATATATAATAAACATTAATATAGTACGACAAAATCTAAGAACAAAATCAAACTATAAAAAAAAAAATGTATATGGAGAAAACATTATCCACGAATATCCTTGAGGGTTGTCGAACCTCTACCCATTATAAACAGCCGAGTACAATAGTGTAATGAGGAAAGTAATTTTCCGATGTTTTGCGTGAAAATTAATGCATTAACAACTAACATTAAAGTTATTAAGGAACCGATACTCACAGTGCATCTCCGCAGAAGACCGGCACCAAGTTTTCCACCACACTTGCTAATTGTACTAAAAAAAATAGTAGTTATATCACATAGCAGGTACGTGACAGTGACATCACGTCTTTATTGAAGCGAGTACAATTCAAGAAAGAATTATTGCCTGACATCGCACCTACTTACACTACAGTCGGTAACGTGAATCGGTCTTCTAAAAGTTTGTTTAAGAATAAAACAAAAAACATCATGAGTTATGTATTATGCAGCGGTTGTCACACCAAGGTTGGCTGTTGCCGCGAAAACGATTGTATGTTAATCAAGTCAAACAACGCCAACCTTCAAATACACGTTATATTACTTTTATGTAACAATCTTTATATCTTTATATTTATTCGCGTCGCGTATGTGTTGATAGACAAGCGCGGCATTCGAAATTCGGATGCGGTAAGTTGATAACAGATAATAAATAAAAGTGATATGTAATCAATTTATTTGCAGTATTACACAAGGATGTTTATCACATTATTTCATTATGTTACGGATATTATCGTACTGAAATGTTCTACCCAGATTTATTACGATGCGACTTAAGATAATCACTGTATCTATTGCTTCATTCGAATTATTTGAACAATGAAATTAAAAGAGCATTATTTGTCACTCTCCTAAGTTCTTCCTTTCTAATTATTTTTATACCTTATCTCCCTTCCCTTTTTATGTATACTATATTATATATGTATGTACTTATTCATTAGTTCATAGATATATGTAATTGTAATATTTATCGGTGCACACGAGATTTTCTGTCCAAATCCATGTTCCAATCCCAGGTCTGCTGGTAGAGATTTCAGTGTTGAAATAAGCAGTAAGTACATTTGTACAAGTTAATGAATTATTCTGTGTTACTTAAGATTTCTTTTGTGTACATGAAATAAATAAATAAAAAAGTATATTCATACATTCATGCATTCATCCCATGCGTTCGTACTCCTATCACAAAACTCATTATGTGGTATCTTCGCTCTTAAATCTGAAGTCAGTAATGTGTATTTCCCAGGATCTCCCGTCACTCAGAGAGTGCACTTCCAAAGCGTTAAGGAACCAGCCCCCCTCCCCCAGCGCGATGCTGGACTCGTTCCGGGACGCCAAGCAGGAGACCTACGCCTGTCACCTATGTTCCTTTGATGCTGACCGGTTTGACAGTTTTCTTTACCTACCGAAGCAATCGGTTCAATCGGCAACTGGGCAATCGGGAATTCCGGCTACACTTATACAAGAGGCGACCCCCTTAGTCCTCAAGGGTAGCAACGCATCTGTGGCCAGCTTCGAACAGAACCATTACTAACCACTACTAACCGGACTATCACTAACACCGACTCACACGATTTACAGTCGCTAACAGTCCTATCTCCCATAGACCTTATACTAACGAATAACTAACATTCCTATTAACATCTCGTATAACTGGAGTAACATTCCCGGTTTCTTTTACGGTCCTGTTCTAGATTTGTCACAGGTATAATTCGGACGTATACTTACCGGTATTTGTTTTTACTCTGAAATTTTGGCCTCTGCGCTTTTTGTATTTCTCTAAAAATGTAGATAGCACTTTTTGGTGATGGCAATCACACTTTTCTAACTGCTTCAAAACACTAAGAAATATTGTGTGCGTGATAACTACTTCTTTAGGTCAAAACAATCGACTTTTAGTAACCTCTAAATAGTCTTCTTATCAATAATTTTGACTCCGCAGGATTACAGTCCTGGACCGCCATTTGCTAACCCACCACAAGGTAGGCCTCGAGAACTTGCTGAAACTCGTCATGGCCAAGACGAAAGACGGTCTCTCGGACGACGCCGCATCTTCAAACATCTACGGCATCAGGCAGCCTTACTACAAGCCCCCTGACCACATCATCGAAGAGGGAGAGTTTATCATAGAGACAGTGACGCCCAAAATAAAGATACTCAAACATGCCTCAGTCAACACAGACTTGAAAGGGTCTGATATACCCGATGCGAAGCACTGCTTGATTGCAGATGAGGAATTTGATAAGTTAACGGAGTTTCATTGCGACAGCAGTAAGAGAGACCTGTTGATCAAAATGAAGACGCTGAACGAGTGCATGTGCAAATTTGTTGACTCATCCAATACCCTGAAGAAGGTGTTGACGAAGGAGTTTGAGCAGAAGACCAGCAGTGGACGAAGCGAAAGACCCAGTGACTCGCCTGTGTTTGATCTGGGGTTGGGGGAGTGAGTATTTTATTGATGCTTTTTTTTTTCGAACGGTTTGTTTCTGTTGGCCCAACTGGCCTTTACAGCTTCACCGAACGGGTATGCCTCAGTACAATCGGTTCCATTCATCCCTCAGCCTTTAGATGTGCACTACTGGACTTAGGACATAATATTAGATTGAAATAATACACCTACCCTGTAATAGTTCAAACGTCGGTTACACTTATACCGTATACGTATAACCGACATCCGCACCTCTAGAGCTTTTGGCATGGTTTCCTTGGGTAGGTGCTCAATGTAGTTTATTTTTTTCCAGCCCCGGCGATACGGCGCGTAGTAACTGGGAAAGGTCACACAGTGAGAAGTTGGAAAAAATTAGATCTAAATATGGAGAGAGCAGGTTAGTTCTTTATGCGGTATATAGACATGTGACATGGTAGACCTGTAGGGCTATTAGGCCTCTGCCTCGAATCTTGCGGGAAGCGGGGCCGCAGCGGCGGCGGCGTGGTCGGTCACCGTTTGACTGGAGCGCACCGCTCGTTGCCCGCCCCGCGCCGCTGTTTTCAAGGGCCGGTTCATTTGATTATACGCATAAGATCCTGCCTCTCCCGCGCCGCCGCCGCTGCCGCCCCGCTTCCCGCAAGATTCGAGGCAGAGGCCTTAGGAGTTTACCAAATAAGCACTCTATCGTAGTTACGTTAAGAACGAAAGCTTCTCTCTCCCTCTTACTCTAACGCTCTTTTTGGTAGGTGGTAGAACCTGTATACGGTTCGCCCGGGGCGGTACCTATCACCGCCACACCTATATCTGCCGTGAAATAATTGTTGTTCAACAATTGTTTCGGTCGGAAAGGTGTTGATGCCGGCTACACTCATACAAGACATACCTTAGTCCTCAGGGGCAGCAACGCATCTGTGACCAGCTTCGAACAGGACTATTACTAACCGCTACTAACCGGACTATCACTAACATTGACTAACAAGCCTTACAGTCGCTGACAGTCCTTTCTCCCATAGTCCTTATACCTTATACTAACGAATAATAATCAAATAACACCTCCAGTTCCTTTTACGATCGTATTCGAGGTTTGTCACAGATGTCATAGGCGGCAGCGGATGGGTGGAGCTGCATGCTCGTATGCTATCTTATTCCCATAAAAAAAAGGTCTCTGTTAAAAATACCTTATTGCATATACCCACTTCTACACATACACCCAAAACACACAAACATCAACTCTTTTATTATGCTGTTTTGCATTGATTTCCCCATCCTTGTTTTTGTAATGAGAATGGTATCTGTGTCACTGGAAGGAAGCTGGTACTTAGCACAGGTTATCCTTTTAAGTATCAGCTTTACAATTAAATGTAAACATTTATTGATCACTATATTGTTAAGAATTATGTAAAGCAACAGAAACTAATATTTTTTTTAATTATTATTATTTCTGTAGGGACGATACGATACAAAAAGACTGAGCTAAGAACAACATTATTGCGTTTACACATGATACAATAATTTTGCTTAACGCAAATTGACTTTCGACATTTTGAAATTGTTAGAAATTTGCGGAACGGGTGGCAACTTGCCTAACTAATGTCCATCGAAAGTAATTTAAGTAATTTACAAGTTAAATTGTTATTCGTTGTTGTTGATTTTTTGATTTAATCTAAAATTGTACCACTCATTTTATACGCTCGTCCTTTTCAGGAGCGGCAGCGAGAAGCTGAAAAACACATCGGAAAGCTTTTATTTTTGATACGAGTATGTTCTTAAGTAATTTTTATAGTAAATAATTGGAATTTTTAACAAATGACTCTTTTACTATTACACTCCAGGTTATGCCTAATGCTAGCAGTGCAGTAGTTGGTTCGGAACTTTAGCGAGCTATATGCCACATTATTAAAGACATAGATAGCGCTTCGTCTCAGCTTCTTCGATACATTTCTAATATATTTATCAAAGAAAAGAGATAAAGGCGAATACTCAGCTAATTCGAACGACACAAAAATATATTAAAGTATTCCATGTCCTTCCCTGATCTTCTAACCTGTCCCTGGACCGTGTAAAATTTGGTGACAAGCGGTCAGCGGTTTAACCATGACAAAGTAACAAACAGAGTCACTTCCACATGTATTATATCAATATAGATAGTTCGGTGACGCTGTAAAGGCCAGTAGGGCCAACAGCAACTGTCCATTCGAAAAAAAAAAATATAGATAGTAGAATAGGATACACAAAAAGGTGAATACAAAGAGATTACATTACTTTTATTCAAATATTAAAAAAAAAACAAATAAAATTCTGTATAAGTAGGTACATCAAGGCTCTTGACCAGCTTCCAAACTAAACTATACCTATGAAACATTGAATGCAATTAAAATGTATATCAAACTTGTTTGACCGTACGACACCGTTTGCAAATAAGTTCTCTAGTTCGTTGTCTGTTCTGTTTGTGGCGACAACACAGCATGTAAACGCAATCGTCACATCTTTCATCTCCGTTGTTGTGACAACGTAGTTTCATCGAGGAATCGCCACTAGACATATAGTCTTTGTTTTCGTGGCAATGTTTACACGTTTGGTCTGATTTCGAATGACCTTCCATCTTATTGCTATCTTCAAAGTTACTTGTCTTAACAACTGGCAATACTCTTGGACCACTTCTTACCACTGGTCTGTTGTCAAAACTGTCTTTCTCCTCTACTCTTTTTACAGTAGCAAACATCCTGTTAGCTTCTTCTAGTTCATCTTTTGATTTAGTCTTCTCTTTTAAAGATTTTTTGAGTTCATCCAATTTCATTTGTGGAATGGACGAAGATTTGTGTTTGATCAAATCAATGCATTTTTGCGATTCGAAAATCGTATCAGGTTGACTCGAAGTGAGAATTGTGAATTTATTTCCGTTGTCAGTGTTATCTTCGATGGAATACTGGAATATCTTACTTATTGATAATTTTGGTTTCGGGTAATTTGTTCTTTCTTCAGTTGAAACGCCAATATCTTTGAAAATTAGGGTTTTGCGTTTTGTTATACGATTATTCACTTGCTGTTTACTTTGGAATACATTTAAGACCTCATTGAGTAGTGACAAACCTTGGGTTACATTAGCCTGCGATGTTTGAACGTCTTGACTCATTTTATCTTCATCAAGGTTGATATTTCTCCTCGACTGTCCTGTTTTTTTAGTAACAGTACTGTCATCATCCGTATAAGAATAGCTAGATTGACAAACAGGACACGATCTTGACTTTTTTTCATTAACTTCAGCACCCTTACTATCATCAACACGTTTTTGATTTAAACAGATCGAGCATATGAATTTGTTTTGATATTTATTATGTTTCTTGTCTAGAGGAACCGCATTCATATTTTTATTAGTCTTTTTATCAGTTTTAAACGTAATAATATCTATAGAAAGTCCTGTATAGGTATTATGGTTGGTTTTCATGTGACTTACTTAAATGTTCTCTTGTAATACTAATAATAGCAAATGCATTAATACAAGAAATTAACTTGAGATTCCAGATGGGATCGTAAATTTACCATTATACAAGCTCAAGAAAAAATAGACACTGAAGTATGAATTAAATTACAGATGATCAATTCATTACAATTGTAATGATGTTAATATGACATTAAATAACTGACAGGAGATTGTGCTTTTTATTTACTTCCAAGGTTCAATTGAAAATCTGACCCAGAAGAATGGATTAAGAACTCTGGCGTTACATTTTGACATTGCATTAAAAATATCAAACAGTGTCAAAGAAATAGTAAAAATAGTAAATACCTAATTTATTATGAAAAAATTTAAGTGTATTTTTGTGGATTTAATATAAATTTTGACGGTGTAGTCGATCTAGAGCGATGTTATCAAAACGATGTACTTTCTGCAATAAATAAATAATGATATACAAGAAGAAATGAAATCATCTAGGGTCTTGAATGTGCAGACACGAGACATAAGGGGTAATTTGAATAAAGTGTACGATTTGTACTCAAGCAGAGTAGCAAAGATTGAGAGAGATTATATTGTATCCAGTTACAGAAGACGACGTACCAGGAATGTTAGCTGTCAATGCAATATTAGAAGAAATTTAACTTGCACCTGTAGAAAGCTTGCGTACCCAGAAACAAGATATTTCACTGCTCCCAAACAAGTGTATCGATATTCAGATTGGCGAAATTATACTGATATTGGAGTTGGGAGTATCAAACCGCTGCCACGGAAAAGATTAAGGAAGGTATATCTACCCGAAACCGTGGACCAGGCAGTTGGAAGTGTAGATTTGACGTCTTACGCTAACCGTAAGTTGTAATAAGTTGTTTCTCAACATGTAATCCATAAGGAAGCTAATGAAATAGGTATACCATCCTGCTGTTAAATAAAATACAAATCATATAAGTCGAGTAACTCCTTCATTTATTATTAAACTGTTAGTTATCTCCAACCTGTTCGCTGCTGAAGAACAAGAGACTTAAGAAAATTATTTATAATTATAATTAAATATCTTTGTCTGTTTAACTTTATAATGTAGTACAAGATATTTTTTGTTCAGGGAGAAGAAAACCACGATCTGAAGACAGCTGCTATGATTCTAAACAGACATTATCAAAATGTGTGGGAGGATTAATAGGAACTGACAACGTACCCCATATAAGTAAGAAACTATCGCCAATTATTCAAAAAAGATCTGGGACGACAAGTCCAAGATGTGGCGCTATAAGGGAGCCTAACAAAAACATAGGCAGCTATGTAGTACACGAACACAAATCCTCGATTGCTATACAAGCTAATATGAATCACTTGAATACTAAACCACATCCAACAGAAGGTAATGCAACTAGCAAAATAAAGAGTAATCGAACTTCGCAACAAACAACATTGCAAAGCGATGTTTCTCAAAACATAGTTCCAACAGTGGCGGACAATTTAAAATCGGTCGTCATGAATAACAAAACAGAAATCTGCAAAGATTACTCCTCTGATTCCTTTGTGCAACATGTTCACATTGTAGAACATCCTACCGATGAAAAGCCAAGTAAAATGTCCGTCGATCCAATGGAAAATAAGTTGGAAAGGGAATATAGAAAAATAGTTACTAGCAAGTCCAAAGATAAAACTAGCGTCGATAAAACAATACCTGATTTTAGAAGTACATCCGTTTTACGACGAAGATTTGAGGCGATGAGACGGGGTATATGTAAAAAAGAACCTAAAAAGGAAAACGTTTTATTAGACAATACCTTAAGTCCCATAAGCGCGGCGAGTCGTAAAGACGTATCTATATTGTCTGATCAACTGTATTTAGAAGGTCAATCGTATTTAAATACAAAAATATACAGCCGATATCAAACAACGACAAATGATTACAAGCCAAAAACAAAAATATCACCAACAAAAAGCCCAAAAGGTAAAAACTACAAAGACAACACGCAATTATCAGCAGATAGCAAATGTGAAAGTGTCCAAGGTATGCTTAAATTATGGCGCGAAAAAAACTATTTGGATGAGAATAATTGTAAGACCTCACCAAAAATATCCAACGATAAAACAACAAAATCAGAACAAATTTCTAAGTCAGAACCACCACCACGCGTGGATATAGGAAAGAAACAAGGAAAGAAGTTTTTCTTTTTCGGAAAGAAAAATAAAGAAAAAGACAGTAAGCATACAGCTCACAAACCTAAAAAAGGAGTTAAAACTGGTAGAAGTGAAGTCAAAGATGGACTGACTATCAAAGTAGGTGGCAATAATGAGTATCCTTTGAAGGAACCAGTTAAAAATACGGAGAAACCACAAAAATATGAGGAAAAATTGCGTAAAGCCTGGCTTGATAAATATATTACAAACACAAGAGACTCCCGAAACAGTGTTCATATTCGGTGGAACAATAAAATGTACGCAACGAGTAGTAGCACAGTTTTAGAACTGATGGATAGTGTGTATAAACATACTGGAATAGATTTTAGATCACGAAGCGAAATCACGACAGGGGAGTCCTCGAACTATCACTCGTACACGAAGCAGCGCGTACATTTTATGCATCAAAACATTGAAACGTGGATAGTACCAAAAATGATTACAGAATGGGAAAAACAAAGCACCGATAAAATACATTATAAGTGCAATAAATATTCAAAAAACAATCCAATCAAAATTTCAAACCACCGATGGTTTGTTGACGCAGCAAATGGCTTCACACAGAAATTCGAGGTTGTGTTACACTCGAAATCAGAGAGTGAAAGCTCGGAATACGTTATAATAAACATACCAGAAGGATACTTTTTTAAATCCAGCAGCGAGACACGAGCGCAATCAAGCGATGAAAAAATATACAATATAGTGGAGTATGAGACTCCAGACATTAAAAAGGAAAAGGAGAACCGTCAGATGGCTACTTGCTATAATAAAAATAATATGAAAGTTACTGTTGGCGTACAAAATGACGAAAATAAAGATAAGGAATCTAAAATTTCAGATACTGCGATCAAAAATCCTCCATTGCTCAGAGATGTAGCTATACAAGGCAGCAATGTATGTGTGCCGAAGCGATGTGACGTCATTGGGGTCGGTATAATAACACATAGAGATATAAGAGACGTAACTAAACCAGTGTAAGTATGTTTATTCTCTTATGTAATTTCAGGAATCAGAAAATATAAAATTAAGAACACTTAATATTTTGTTAATTTTACTTACAGTGTGACAGTGGAAGATGATCTTACAGAAGATGAATCACTGGAAAATATAGTGATACAAAAGAAATGTGAACTAGCCGAAAGCTACCTTCAAGATTATTGTCGCAATAGTTGGATGACTTCAGGTATAGACACGCTCTCGTGGCGACTAAGAGACTCTCGGCTTCAATCTTCAGAGAACACCTCCAGTATTAGCCAAGGAGACGGTGCCAAGTCATGTCCCAATATGTATGCGGGCTTTCAAGAATCCACTATAGTACTATCTTCATGTAAAACTTCCTCTTGTAGTCATTGTATAGCCTTAGAAGAAGTGAAGAAACAGGAAGATTCCCTGAAATCTAAATTATTTAGTAAGTTCAGAAAAAAGTCCTCCTCCGAGGCACCGATGTATTCCGAAAAACGGAATGTACCAAAAGATTCATTAGAAGTCTTCAAAAAGAGACAATTTTACGCGTGCACCAATCAAAAGTGTAAATGGTTTAATGAAAAGCATTCTATGTCTAGTAATGAAGGGAAGGAAACATGTCCAAAATCCAATATACCCTGCTGGAGGTTGCCTGAAGCGACCAAAAACAAAAAAAAACACAATAAGCGTGTTTCACTGCCAGGTTGCGAAGATATGAGTAAATTAGTAGCTAAATTATCAGATAGATCATTAGAAGGCATTTTGTCATACAAAGGGTCTGGATGTAACCAAAAAGTTTCACATACTCCTAAGATTTTGTCGAAACCGGTGTGTGAGATCCCACAAACGCCATGCAAGGAAGGCTGCGTGAAAGAGAAGAGGTTCCCGTGTACTAAGAAAAACGCACCACCTTGTGACGAGTTGCTTCAAGAACGCTTTGATCCTGAGACTATGCCACCATGCAAAAAAAAACCTTCACCACCTGTTAGAGATCCACCACTCTGCACCAAACCTGTTATAAAACCCACGTGTTCTGCTTGTTATAACCCTCCATGTAGGGATGTCTCAACAAAACAAAGTAATCACGAAATCCGAAAGAATCAATCTCAAGAATCTGGCGTAAGTCTGAAAATTAGCCCTCGACCCAGTCCTAAAAATTCTGATAGTTGTTTAAATACAAATCCTAAAATAACGGCACATAAATTAAAGAAAGACAAACCAAATTGCGCTAACAAGAAATTCTCTAAAAATAATCGGGGAACACCACCAACCCCTCCTCCAACGGCTTATCACATGCCACGATCTCGTACAGATGTTTGTTCTGATGGTAGTAAGGAGAAGAAGACAGGCTTGCATCTTAAAAAATTGCCGTCTAAGAAAAAGACTAGTTGTGATGATGGATATGGCAGCAGAAATATTCAAGGCGTTAACCGTTTAAATTCCAACGAAAGTATACGAATGAAAAAAGAGACGCCGAGTACGGAAGACGTGAGAGAATGTGTAAACATAAAAGTGCAAGACGAAGATGGACAAACGCTTTACGAAAGAATAGACTACAAACAGTCTGCTAAAAAATGTCTCTTAAAAGATATGTATAACGATCCACAAATACAAAGAATTTCAACGCCAACCAATGTCCAGGATGTCATGGCACCGCAGATAAGTCAAAATCAAAGTGACTCAAGTATAGATCATTTGATTGAAATTAACTTTACATTAAAACTTAAAAAAGGTGATAGAGGTACGGAGGTTAACATAAAAAATGTTGGTGACACAGAAATCAAGCAGAAAGAAGAAAATGCAATTGAATCACAAAGAGATATGTACATTTTACAAAAACAGAATGAACATGAACCCGTAATTGAAAATAAAAAAGACGTAAATATAAAAATAGTAATTAAAAACTACACAAGTGATCCTGATAAGAACAATGAAACTGAAACTTACCATGACAATAACACAGGCAATTTTACTCAAAGGATATCCGAAAAATTCCAAACAGTTTCAAGTGGATACGGTGACCTTGTTGACCATCATGCTTTTTCTATTCATAGAGCTACTGAAGACTTGACTTCATCAGCTGATAGATGTATACTTCAAAGTGAGTCTACTGCATGTAACCAATTAGTAAAGACACCCAAGAACCTTATAGCATCATCACAAAGAGCAACAGAGCATACTGTTTACAACGAAGCTGAAAACTCTACACAAAGCAATAAAAAAAATTGTACACATAACGCCTCCAATACAACGGAAATGTCTTATGAAGAAACTGATAAACGTAACAATAAGTCACATAAACATTCAGTTGAATATTGTAACCAACATACTATCGATACAGTTGATGAAACAAGCAACGACATCGCTCTTAATCAAAAAGCTAGGTCATACAACAAAACACAGAAGAAAGCCATATTAAAAAAGTTATCTAGAAGTTCCAGTGCAGTTAAGAAACCAGATAATAAAAGGCCTGAAGACATAGCAGTGCCTAGTAATGAATTAGCGAAAGAGTTAACTTATGCTTCCCTGGACCAGAGTTATTTCAGAGATACAGACAGCATGAATAATTATTATGAATTTGACAGTGAAATAGCTGATGACATGGCGAGTGTAGATAAAAAAGTAAATCCAACAAAAGATAACAGTGAGTTTAGCGAAATTGATAGTGATGTATCTTCTGTAGCTGAGAAAAACCAAGGATGTTTATGTAGTACGCTAGCAACAAAATTGAATATAACAATGCCTAAATGTGGCTGCTGTTGTCAAACAGATGAAAAAGACGATAAGAAGATAGAAGTAATCAACGATAATTTTCTGAACCTAAAACAAAACAGCATAGATGACGAAACACAATGTTCAAACCACGTTTCGAGTAAAATAAACAGCGCTAACTTTACCGTGCGAAGCAAAACGCAGTCCGTTCTTATAACAAATGCTTCGGTTACTGTCCAAAAAAATATAAGACACAACGATTATCCACCAGCAAAATGCAATTGCGCCAAGACATTTTTTCCAGATTTAAATGAAATGAAATACTGCGGTATAAAAAGATTCGATAGAGAAACAATTTTAGGTTTAGCGGACGATGCAACACTCGTCCTCAACTCGAAGTTAGTTCAAAAATCCGTTAGTAAATGCCTTAAAAGAAAAACATCAAAGCACAACAACGACAAAGTGACTGCTGATATTTTGCAGTTGAATGAAACTAAGAAAGCAGTTTTAGCGATATATGCGGAAAAAGTTGTCTCGGACGAAGGAGAAAGATTTGTAGTGAAGCTTCCGAAATTCCGTAGTGAAAAAGAAAATGATATCAGCAATTATGAAAGCATTGTGACTGGCAGCAAGAAAGTCAGTAAGCGGAATTTTATCATGACGACGGTTAATCGGTAGCTTTGGTGTTTTATACTAGTTCTTGATCGTTTTTTTTTCGAATGTATTTCGTGCGCTTAAGGAATTAAATGTATCATTTCTTTAACGATTATTTTGTAGTTTTTTATGTTCCTCCAGTTCTTTTTATGGTCCTATTCAAGGTTTGTCACAGATGTCATGGGTGGCAGCGGATGGATGGAGCTGCATGTCGTTTGCTATCTTAGAACCATAAAAAAAAAAAAAAAGGTAATAAAAGAGGATAGTCAAACAAAAACGAAGTAGATAAATTAAATACTTTATTATCTCTGACCATTTCACAAAAATAAAAAATTGTAAAAACAAATTATAACTAAGTATGTATGACTGTTTCATACTAGTTTGTAAGTACACAAAAATAAAACTGTATAACAATGGGCTATTTGCATGTATATCTTATCACTGTTTACATCGTTATTAAAAATATAAATAATGTTGTAAATTTTTAAATTTAATCACTAACACCGACTAAGTCGCTAACAGTCCTTTCTCCCACAGTCCTTATACTAACAAAAACTGAACAACTAACATTCCTAATAACATCTCATACTAACTGGACTAACACCTCCAGGTTCTTTCACGGTCCTATTCGAGGTTTGTCACAGATGTCATGGGCGGCAGCGGATGGTTGGAGCTAGATGCTATCTTATTCTATCTTATATCTATATTATATTCTATCTTATTCCCATAAAAAAACCTTAAGGTGAGAAATTGCAGGAAAGGAGTAATTTTACATCGAATAAATATATTATGCTGAATCAATAAGGATAATACCACTAAAATGAGATGACGATAACTTGTTTATTGGCGGATCCGTTAACTGTCAATCCGCAGATGCACACATCCGTCTGCGCGGAGCTCTAACGGCGCTTCGCAGGAAACCGTAAACAGATCTCCGGATTGGTTTATAGATCTGTCGCGTGGTTTATCGCCGCGATAGCATCGACACGCACGCTTGTCCCGCTGATTTCCATGCCGTCCCATGCTTTGTGGCCCCGATACTGACAAGCCGTGTTCTGGGCACGCCTGGGCTAGGTCCGGCCGAGACAGATATTTATTCCGCAGATGAGTACGTACTTGTTTCTGTCGGGTCAATGAATGGCGATTATAAGCAATCAATTTGTTTTTATTTCAAATCGAACTTTACCGGTCAATATTGAAAAAAAATTTTCTAATCAGTTGTTGTACTTCTTGCCCTATTCTTGTTAATGATGGTGCGTAACAAACAGGAATGTGGCTTCTAATTACTGACGCCACCACTAGGGATCGCTAAGGGCGTTGTGTAATTTTCCATACAAATATTTATGCAGCGCATGCGCTACAAATAAGAGCTTCGCCACACTGGCGTTGCCGGTGCGTTGCGTCAACGCAAAGCTATGATTAAACTAACAATACTAACATAGGATATTAAGCGCAATTTTTATTAACACACTAACCAGCTATGGACGAATGCCTGATAATAAAGTTTTATTTATTTATGATTTCGACGTACGGAGTGCAACACGGTGTCTCAACGCAACGCAACGCTGCTCCATATCGATATCTTCCGTAGACATTATAAGACATATAACATTGATAACAAGCGCACAACTAACTCAATGGCTGCTTTTA
>DWLO01000827.1:0-17530 GCA_018245335.1 Dalla quadristriga | reverse complement strand
GCTCAGAAGGAGGTTCGGGTAGAATGGTGCCGAAACATGTTAGCAAAATTGAAGCAGGCTCGTCTCGGCGCGTTTTCGATATCATTACGGGTGATGAAACATGGATTTATGAGTATGATCCAGAAATAAAGCGTCAGTCGACCGTGTGCCGGTTCAAAATAAACCAACGCCTACCAAAGTGAATCGAGTGAGAAGTGCTGCAGTTGAAGAGGTGTCTGATGCAGACTGGAAAATGTGTTATGAAAATTGATTGAGACGTATGAAACTGTGTATGACGCCAATGGAGAGATCTTTGAAAATATATAGTAAAAAAAATAACCTGCAGTATATTTTTTGATAGTTTCGCAAAACTTTCTGAGTGCCCCACGTATATACTAACTTTTTGCAAGTTCGTTTTCTGGCCGCGGGAACTTAATCTGAATAATTGGTTCATTAATGAAACTAAATCAAACTAGTTTGAAATAAATTAAATTATTAAAAAGAAACAAAAACCCGATTGCAAAGGCTAAAACTGAAAGGAAATAAACAAGTCCATTTAACATTGACACAAGCTGCAAGCCTAACGTAGCCTTAGTGGCGAAGAGTGCTAGCCCACTATAAATTTCATGCTATGACGTATATATTATATTGTCGACGTATGACAAGCTAACATACACTACTGTTCTGTGTCGGGTCTACTGGAAGAAATTTCATAATAGATAAGTAATGCCCTTGTACCATTTTTATTGTGTGCTACGAGTATATTGTTTGTTTATTTCCTACTTTACGTGTGCACATAAATTATTAAATAAATACATAACACAGACACAACTTACTTACACCTTTTGCACACGGCCGCCACAAGGTATCCCCAAGTCGCTGACCGTTTCCCCCCAACCCCCCCACTCGACAGGATTCGTAACATACAGGAGATGCAAACCTATTCACCCGGTACCCAGAGTCGTGCTTCCTCCCGTGGTTTGCATTAACCTGGTGAACCCCTGTATCTCGCTGACGCTTTAAAGGCCAATACGGCCAGAACGGCCTCTGTCTATTCGAAGAAGAAAAAAGGTTATAATATGGTGTTGATTGACTCACTTGACTTGCACATTGGTCTCGCCGGCGTTGGTGGTGAAGGTGAGGTTGTCAGCGGTGATGAGCGCATAGGAGTTGTGTACCAGCTGCAGGCCGGTGTTGTTCACCAGACGCACTTGCAGCGGCACTATAGATATGCGCAGGACGGCCGGCCCGCTCGTCTCTATGCCGTCTGACACCTGTTGCCATAAACAGTAGGCAAATGAGATTCGCGCAGTGTTTATTTCATCGATTTGGTACATATCGTCGGTTAAATAGAAAAGTGGCATCATTCAAAAAGCTTGCAGGGCGTTTTTTTTAAGTTTATCTCACTTTTTTTAACTTATTTTAATTATTTACTTTATAAAAATGGCGGATAACCATATAGTAGAGAAATGACTGTGAGAAATGTATTTTATCCTTATTAATATTATTATTATTATTATATTAAACCGTTGATATTAGGCTCTCTAGCTATTAATAGTATCATTTATTCAAAAATTTTAATTATGACACTTTTCTATTCAACCGACGATATTAGTATTATGTAACTTGTTAGTTTCGCGGATTCCAGGTCGTCATTTGGAAGGATTGTGTTTTGTGTTAAGGTGCACATGGCGGCCGACTTATCATTACAAGTGTTCGCCCACCGGTGGAAATTCGATCATAAAAACACGAATTTGCATGTTTCGAACGTTTTTTTAAATTAATAAAACTAAAGCTTATCAATGGCCATCATACAAAAAAAAGAAATCGGTTGACGAGATAGCTGCCTTAGCATCACTTTTACACCTCATCTGATTCGATATTAAAAATCGATATCAATGACGTTTATGGACAAAATCATTCGTCACAAAATTTAACAGTATTGTTATACTAAACGTTAATAAAATCTTCGTAAGCCACTCCGTATACATTTCTAAATAGGTACTGAGTGTTGTTATCCATTAGTCTGCAGTGATAATCAAGTCATTCCATATAAACATCATTCAACTTGATTCTCGCTTTATGCAACATTTTAGGTACGTAACACAGGTATCACGAAAATAGCTATTGGTTCCTATATTTTCTGATATTTTCTACTTACGTGCCTGAAAACCGATACTTCAATTAAACTATTGTGTAAAGAAAGCAAGTTTGCAGAAGTTGTTAACTCAGACTTGGTGCAAGTTTATCACAATACACTAGCTGTCGCCGCGCAGCTCACGGTTTTACTTACCGTTATAAGTTTGCGATTTTCCCTTACAAACTGAATGCCACTTAATACTTTCTAAGCAACGTCTTATAAATATTATAATTAGGTATATTATATTTTCGTAATCGGATATTTTTGAAGCATAATATTTGCATATTCGGTTAGGGAAAAACCAAGGCCATATATTTTCATCCGCTGTGAAGCAGCTCCATGTTTCGGAATGATATCCTATAAACGTCAAAAGAAATCGTCGTCGTCAACCATGTCGACACCCAGAAACCCAAGACATGAGGAAGCGACTGTATGTATGCGTGAAGGTTCATCTATTATTTGTAGGTAATCATTTCTCCCCAAAGGAAAAAGATGTCTCAATATGTGTATTAAACTAGACATAAACAACAAAGAAGTATAACTTGAATTGAACGTCATGGAAAAGTACTAGGGTATAATAATTAACTACAAACAAGACTGCTAAGTATTTACAAGCCGGATGGAAGCCAATTAACTAGTTCACTACACACCTTTGAGTGTGAATAAGTTCAGATAAATTCACAATTCTAAATTAATTATTGGTTCTGATAATTTAATTGGATTCAATTTCATATGGCAATTACTAATTACTGTCACTTTCCTTCATATCGAATGTTTGAGGCCGCGTATTCAACGAAAGCGACGAGCAGGGCGACAAAGAGAGGGGCGGTGTGTAACGCGCTGAGAACTGGGTGTTTACCCTGGCGGCGGCTGCCACCAACGAGTGGTGAATCTCGTCATATATTTTCATAACCTGCTTCCCGGCTGCGGAGCCCGAGACTTCACCGTCGGCTAGTGGAAAAATGCTCAATAGCTTGGGATCCATAGAAATGTATGCGAAATGTATGAACGCCCCTCCGCCGTTGTCGTCGAAAACGCGGCCCAAGCCGAGATATCTAATTAATTATTAGACGATAAATGTAATAAATGTTGATTGAGTACAGTCTTTTCCAAATCCTACGTTTGTTTACGTAAACATAATATTGATGTAAACAAGAATCTACTGATGTTACCACGTCTAAGTTATCATCTTCCTGTAAGTAAGTATCTATATTAGTATAATTAATTGTATAAAGGGAAGATTCAGATACATTTATTTTTCATTAGTAACAAAACTCTTTATGAACTTCATTACATCTTTTTTGCATACCACCGGTGCGGAAGGTTGGATGCTACTGAGAAGAACACGACACGAAGTAAAATGAACATTCCAACAAGCAATAATTGCAGATACAATTTAAGCTTGAGACTTTTTATAACCTTTGTTTTCTAAATAAACTGAGTTAACAAAAGACACAGGCAGATCCAAGTATTTAAATCTCGTGTTACGGAGAGGAAAGTTAATCATAGTTCCTTACCTGTAAAGTCAAACGTAGGATAGTTTTGTTCAGCTGTTTGTCACTGGCTGTGCCGTGCACGTACGATATGAGACCAGCCTCTATGTCCTTTTGCGTAAATGAGTTCACCGACTGCCCAGACATTTCAATATGGCCACTGGAAAACACAAGTCTGTTAGAAAACTATGCAAACGCTTGAACTGCGCATAGGTATCGGCTCAGTACAAAATACCAAAATAACCGCTAGAACACACATCCCTGCTCTACGATGACCTGTGTGGCGGACATACGCAGGAAACATCGCAAACGACCAAGCCGTGAGAAGAAACCTTTCTCTGCCAAACAGATGTAGGTATGTCATGGCTGGCAAGCACCTCTGCGAACCATAGCTCGTCAGTTAGGTTCATTCCCAGACTGGCAACGCAAAAAATAAGCCTGACGAGCTTCGACAAAACTGCATTATCATTATACGATTCCGATTTAAGCATCATAATCGATGGTGACAGCTTGAGTGAAAGCCCCTGATTGGCTTCCTGTCTGGATCGGAAACTACGTGGCATTAACATGTGCCAGTTCAAGCCACCGGTAACAGATATAAACCCTATGGTAACGTAAAAATTAAACGAAACCTGTGTTCGTCGAAATATCAGTTTAATTAAAAGTAATTTTTCTGTTTTGCTTTCATATTTCGGAGTCGTAGTTGGTGAGGCAACATAAAACATATCAGAAAATATTTAAATTCTTAAGAATCGTGTGCGCGCGATGATTAAAAATACTTTCATTCGGCGACAGTTGTTTCGTGTATAACGACACAAAGCGTTTTTCCACGTATCTCAGTGATCTCGGCACAGCCTTCATAGTTGTCGTCTTTACAAACGTAGGTAGGTAAGTATTCCCACGATTTTACTACTAAACGTTCGTGAGTGTCCGTATTCATTTTAAGTGGGTAAGCTGCGGGAATCCTAGCTAACAGTTCCCGGCGCGCGCTTGCTGCAGATGGAAACTGATGAGAAAGGCACGTATTAGACCGAAACTAGTCGGGTGATACCGATAAATTAACTTGAATATTCCGCTTACCCACTTAAAAATATTCCCGCGAAGATCTGAACATAGCTTTAGTTTTTTTCACACTAGCATTCGTGAGCGTATAGCTTCACAGACACGTACGTAAATGAACTACGTGTTCAGATTATGTACGAACACAAAGGAAAGAAAGGTTAGGTAAATTGCGTTAAATGTATTAATAAAAGTACGTTACCTGCTACCGTCAGTCTTAGCATGCAGAACAGAGAACAGCAATTCTGCTGCAGGCGTATCGGGATCTTCCGCTTTCACTATATCTGTAGTTATCAGCTTGCTGGTGCCCTAAGAATAGATCAGAAATTGTATTTTTTCCAAAATTCATAACACTGACTGACAGACAACGCACAGCTAGACCCGGCGGGTCAAGAAGCATAAAATTTTGCATAGAAGTTTCTTATATAGTAGGTGAGCACTAAGAATGAGTTTTTGGAAATTAATTCCCTCAGGGTGTTAAACAGGGGAATGAAGTTTGTTAGGAATATAGTCATTTATGAAGTTAGAATAATTAAAATTGATGTTTTGACAATAAATAAAAAGTCAGCTGTATCAGCATTTTTGGAAATTCATCCCTTAAGGGGGTAAAATAAGGGAGGCAAGCACGTATGGGAAGTGCACCATTTTTTATGTTACAGCCGTGGAAGTTGGTATTTAGGCTTTTGGAAACTTTGAAAGCAAGTACCTAGTAAAAAAAAAGTTTTGACAAATAGACAGGTTGATTTATAAAAAGGGAAATGTCATGGATCGACCTGAAAATAAAATCACGAACAACACTATGGACGCATAGAATCTGAAGGGGGAAAAAGATAATCAGATATATTTATGTTAAAACACATATTCTGCTAATAACTTTAAATAAATATTCCTATTCTAAAAATAAAAGGACAGGTTTGTTTTAAATCTATGTGGCTTGAACTTTAGAAGTTTATTTTACAAAACCGCTTGCTTGAACAGTGATTCTAACCATGTCTTATATGGCAGTAATGGAAGACAATAATGAGGATATCTGTAGGAAATACGATGGCTTTAAATCGACTAAATTCTAATTTCATCTTTTTTTTAAATGTTTAAGTGTTCTTCAGATGTTGCCGAGGACAAAAAACCTTAGGGCATTCGCCTAGTACCTTAAATGTTACATATACGTGGTAGTCGTTATCAACGCATCCTTTGTCTAACACGCCGGTCTTACGCCGATCTTGCGCCGGTGATTGCATTTCAGTCTGAAGTGAATTGTTTCCAACACAGAAAACACGGAACATAAATATGGTCCAGTTTGAAGCAGGATATAGGTGTACATTTTATCCAGTGATCACCTAGGATGCTCCAGTGTTAGGTGGCTCATTATACACATCATTATGATTATTTATTACTTTGTAGTTTAGAAGTCGGTATTTTAGTATATTTTTATATTTGTTAACATATATCTTGTTGCTTATCACACATATTTATTGGTTACGTAAGTATAACTTGCAAATCATAAACGAAGAGTAAACGTATCAAACAATGGTGTGTAAAAAAAAGTTGCATTATAGTTTTCATTTTGCAGTTAAGAGGGCGTTAATGTAAATCACCCCATCCTATATAATCTATCACCTATATAACACCTATATAATGAAATGAATGTGAAATAATGTTTTATTCATCTTAAATCTATCTTTAGGAAATTTTGAACTAGCAATAAATTAATTAACCTTTGCGGTGCTCTCCCGGTATCCGTTCCGGTGAGTGAGCCATCGATATTCGAATTGGCCGATGAGTCTTGCATATGAGATGCTAATCCAATCGGAACTAGAGTTTCCAATAGCAATCTAATTGACTAGTATGCAGCTCGGAATGGAAACGATTCCTTTTTTACATGGAGAGAAGCAGAGGATTATATAAATGATCAGTTTAGATATTTGCGGTACTTATTCATATAAGTGCCTACTTATAGTGAAAATGTGTACTTTAGTGGATGATTAAATAAATTAGTTAAATACCTTGCTACCTATAATAATCCATCTCACACTATGTTATTTATTCTATTTATCCCTGACATTGTCTCATATCAATTTACTCACATCCGTGTAAAAGTACAATACATATATTTTTTTATTGTGTCATAGTGAACTTCAGAACGGACTATGACATCTGAATGCGTTTTTAAATTTCGTGTCCGTGCTGTTTTACCGTTGAGCAGTTCCCTCGTCTAGAGCCAACCCTGGGTGTCAAATTAGGTCATGCTTATCATGAAAATGCATATTCATCGTAACTGTATCAATACGTAAAATAAGACGAAGTGGCTGTAAGTCAGCTTGAATGATTTGACCTGAACAAACGAACAATAATTGCACGTTAAACAAAAGGTTTAATAAAGGTAGATAGGTTCCAATAAGAAAGGATGTTAGAAATATGAAATGTGCGATTTTAAAATATATACATGCAGATACAAGAGACACTTTCGTTTTTTTTTTTTAATAATTATAACAATTTTAGTAGTAAATGATATAATTTTGTAGGAGAAATTGTGGAATTTGTAGTAAAATATTAAACAGTCAAATTTAATGTAAAACGGCGCCCATAAATATAGTTAAAATAAATATAATATAGTATGTACCTACTGATGTAAATATAAACCTGATGTACCTACACGTTAAAATTAGCATGAATTAAAAAAAAACAACACGGTTTGTCAAAACGGACAGAAAAGTTAAGTACAAAAAAAGGAATGAATATGTGAATACATTTCGTAGCGATTTGTAAAAGCGTGCATACATTTTTTTGCATTCAAATCAATCCTAGCGCACTCAATATCACGATATTTGTTATTCCGCTTGCTATTTGATATTTGTTACTCTATTCTATTGACATCGTCCCTGCCCCTGAAAGCCGAATTCGTTTCGGGTGAGCAGATTCGATGCATCAAACGTCAACCGATTAAGGTTAAACTATCCCTATCGACAAACAAACGGTTATATAATATTAATCTCTGAGGTGAGTGTAGACGTGTAGAGGTTAATGAACACAATTTCCTCGACACACAATGTACATTCTGTGTCTGGCGACGCGCTGCATCTGAAATAGACCATCGCATCAGGCGTTAATTGACTGAAGCTAATGTGACGATAACAGGTGGGAAACTACGTAAACTAGCCAATGACGAACCAGACACAACAACGGGGCTCATTATTTCGTCGTAGCGCTCGCATAAGGTTATTATCAAACTGTTCAAGTGGCCGCGCACCGAATGCCTTGCTATTGTAATGAAAGAGGTGAATTTATTTATGTTGTACAAGTAGTAAACAGAAAGTACTACTACTTTCTGCTACAAGTTTTAGTAGTAGAAGTAGCAAAGAAGCCAACGTAGCCTATGGACCGTAATCAATCTGAAAACAGATGAATCACCACCACTAAGGACGTGGAAGGCCGCCCCACAAATCTGAACCACCACAACTGGTTTGTGCTGGAAAACCTATACCCAAAAATTATTATCCTTGATCCCGAGGTCTTCTACTTCGTTTACACGGCATCTGAGGCTACATAACGACAGCAGACTATACCTAGTATTCTTGTGACGTGCTAATGTACCTAGACCAAGGCAAACAGCCAAATACAGTGCCTGCTCAAAAGCCTCTTAGCTATAGTAACGCACTTTCAATAGCATTCCCAAATCAGGGTAGCCCTGGCATAAGCAGGTGACAGCACAGGCATTTCTCAACAACACACTGTGCAAAAAGGTGACTAATGCGGAGCTGGAGCATTTTTGTCCAGAATCATTAAAAAACTATCAAGGATTCAACTGAGAGAATGAATTGAACTTCACCACATTATTATCTGCCATTACGTACCATGCTCTGCATATTTTTAACATCCCATAACAACGACAGTATGGGCACTTTGGGCACATAACACAATATCTCAGAAATGCAAATGCGAAAAAGTTGAAGCGTGTCCACCGCGCGGCAGTTTCAATTGATTAGCGAAGGTTGAATAATTGGCTAGCCAATTTTGAAATTATTTACACCACTCAAAGCTCTCATGGGATGGAACGACTGTTATCTCATAATAATAACCGGTATTAACTGCATAACCGGCATAACCGTAATGATGCAAACCTTTGGGATATATTCCATCAGTTTTCACCTATATCAGCAATTGTATAATTGCCCTTGGCCTTAGGAAAACATCACTGTCTAGGGCGTCATGGCACCAGTTAGTCTTTAAATTACTTTTGCTCGACAGAACATCTTGTCTTCTGAACTGGTCTGAAGAAACAAGTGGCTACAAACTTGTAGCCGTTTTAAACGTGTAGAAATTTTAAATCAGATTTCACGAAAACTCAAAGCGTCTATGATTGACCGGATGTTAAGATCGAAGGCTTTTATCTCGTTACAAAAAGTATCCAGTATGAGCCGTGAGAGCGTGCCTTACCCGCATATTTCTGCACGATTAATCTACATATCTTTTATGATAAACTGTTATTAACAAATTGCTTGCTTACTTACTTTTCCACGCAATGTAAAGTTATCGATGAACGTACGATTTCGAAGATTGAATTACTATATATTTTCTCTTCTTTGCCAATGCTCTTAATAATGTTGTATGTAGGTTCACATCGTTTGAATTGGCGTAATCGTCAGCAATCTCTCTTAATTACATATCATGCAACAGCACAATTATCCACCGACGAAAATAGGACATTCTGCGTCATCGAAACAGTAGTTCCAAAGCTTAAAGCCTGATTTTCCGTCGTTAACTAAGTTTAAACCACCGTCAGCACCAAACGGACAACTCGCCTAGTTAGTGTCATGTCTTATTAAATCCATTCATACTAAAAGTATTGGTCGCTGACAGCTATTTGCATGTGTAATTTGAACGAGTTAACAAGATTACTTGGGAATTTTATGCAAAAGCATTTATAAAATCTGGTTTAAATATAAGGGCCATTACTGTATAGGATTTCATATGTAATTCGATCATACAGTTAACATGAAAATATATGAAAAGGAATCCAAATAGCGCGTAGTTACAGAATTATTAATGAAACAGCAAAAGGTTTATTAATTATTTTTGAATTGGTGACAGTTTTTTTAATGATTTCTTGCGAATAAATACCTCACTTATCTTAGAACAATATCCTTAAAGTTCAATAGAATCTACATAGTACATCTATTTTAAAATAAATTCCATGGTTTCATGGTGGTTAAACCAGATAATCTCCTGGGATCAAAAGAATTCCAGTAAATTCTTAACTGGCGCTGCGCTATAAATCGTTAGACATTGATACATAAAAGGTAATCCCTAAATCCATAGTTTTTAGTTTAACACATATAACCTCTGATCATGATTACACAAAAATCTAATGAACTTATCAGAGATGTATATTTGCGCGCGATGTTATTCACAGTTCATTAAAGTGGTGTCTAATTCTTTACTAAGAACATAACTGCCAAAAGCCTGGGATAAGAACCCCAGAGTAGGATGCAAATATGTTACTCGGCAACGGCGCTTTTTACCGCATCGTTATATCTAATTTCGGCACTACATTTTAGTGACGAAAATCGGTTAGCTAGTTCAACGCGTTACTACACGAAACGCGTATTAACGTGAGCGAGTATTCGATTAATCCGTGAATGAAATAGTAATCAAGCAACAGACCACCCTCTCATCCACTAACGTTTAAAACAACATGTTAGATATTGGACGCTATTCACTGCACCGTTTGTACTGGAATTGACGGCCAGTGACAAGCGATGAGCAGCAACTTGATTGGAAATAACCGGCAGCGTCCACACGAGCTAAATGAGCTTTTACTGGAAATATATCTCTAGTGCCGTATATCGTATTAAAATGAAAGACCGCTTACTCACGTATAAATCGCGTTGAGTGCTGCTATTGATGCAATACAATTCAAAAGATAAAATGGACGGGAGTAAAAATGTTCACTTATTGTCCGTGTAGAGATGCAGCTGCCCCACCGTCTCGTATGCGAAATAAAAGGGTTGGACCCTTTTACTTCGCATAAGCCACGCAACGTCCTCGCGCTGCATCTCTACACAAATGTGTAATGGACACTTTAAACATCCTCCGCCACCACGGATTTGTGGAATAATTTATAATGTACATAATTTGTGTAGGCGATTTGAGCGTAGTAGGAACATATTTAAGTACGCAGCAGACCACACTCTAGCCTCGACTGCCGTGATCCAAATTTTGTATTTATAACACGAATCTACTAAGCACCTTTATCTTACCGCCATTATTCTGAAATTGGTCAGAGAAAAACTTTACCTACATATTTCCAAAAAATTAATTTGCCGCAATTAATAAGTGCTTAGGGCATTTCACGGGTAGGAGTCCCTTATTATTAAGGGTGGTTGGTGAATTCAAGCTTAAGACTTCTTGATTTGATTACTTAGGTATCTATGTTCATCAAAAAATTATCACCATCCCGCTGCTATGCTCACGTGTCCCCTAAGAATAAGAAGGTTTTTTAATTTCCGACACAACTCGCAGGCTTGTGTTGTCGAATAATTTGTTTGTGAAATAAATGACTGTGTGTTGTGTTGCTCAAATAACGCGATAGCGCAAACATGTTAAAATTAATTGTTAACAAATTGTTAAATTTACAAAATAAATGAAAGTCATCGAATTGAGTGTAGTGTCAAAAAATGTATGACGTAAAAGCGTGTATCACCGGGATTAACTTCATTTTAACCATAATATGGGACGTTTTACAAATTACCTACGCGTCATTTAAATTGTGACATAGCCCAATTTCGGAAAAGAATAGATCGTGCTTTCATTGAATGCTGCTGGAAAAGACAATGTCGCAGACGTTCATGTCCCTATTCAGCATAACAAAGTGAATTGGTACGTAATTACTTAGTATGGTGATTACGGTGTAAAGCATAGAGATTAGAAGTGTATATTTTTAATCGGTATTGTAAGCTATGCTTAATAGGTAATAATACTAATTAACTTTTGTCGGAAGAAAAATTGAAGTAACCGAGTTACGAAATATCATTCCATCCACGTGTGTCGTAAAGACAAAGAAACATGAGAAATGGCAAGCTTAAAAAAACTTAAAATATTCATCATTAAATTCGACGTACAATTTAACTAAAACAATACGTAACTACTAAAGTTAGTTTGTTTGTTAGATATTCCTTCACGGCTAAACCATACAACCAATCTTCATAGAATTTGGTAGAGAGTAGTTTGAGTCGTAGAGATGGTTATAAGATACTTTTGATAAATAAAAACATCATAAATTTTATGCGGACGAAGTTGCGGGCGATAGCTAGTAGGTAATAATTTAGGTAATAATTGTTTTGCAAGACAAAATAAAGTTTCAACTAGAAGCTTTGCGTACATAATAGTGAATTCCGACTCCGGATCCTACTAGAACCCTAACGGAAGTTATTTCGATCGTGTAGCTTTTGAGTGTTAAGTGAAGGTGGATTTTTACCTAACGAACATAGAACCAGATCGAGAGTAAGAGCATATTAACGTATCTTTTTTTGTTTATTCTTTGTTCCCCGAACAAAGATCGAACAACGAAAGAATACTCTTCTGTATCTGTTTAAACAAAGAGAATGTTATAGTGTGAAGATACAATAAGTGTTCGCTTGTTGGTTGTTTAGTTTAAGTCTAAAACCACCTTGTCATAACAACATTTCCTATGCAACGAACCTTTAAATTTACTTTATCCGACGCTTCCTTGCATCAAACTTGAAAAGCGCGGAATATGTTGAATACTCTACGGAATACCGGGGGCTCGCGTTAATAAAAATACCGGGATGAGGTAGATCGGAAACTCAACGTATTCCTGGCAAGGAATTTTATTCAATCATTTGTTAGTATTGCCTGAAAAGTTTACAGCGAGTTCTGATATGAGGTATCTATAGATTTCGACGAGCTTTGTATATTTCACTTTTCCACCTCGTATCTTTGCCGCTCGCGCCGCCGTTTTGAACAAATGACACTCAATAACAGTTTTATGACAATTCCTCCTTTCCAACTTAGTTCACGGTAAAAAGAGCTATGTGATACATAAACTAGAAAAAAATTCAATATAATAATAAGTACCTATTATTTAAGTAAAACTTCTTTATCCGCGAAGGGTGGGAGGCGTTTGGAATGGTGCTTTACGGAAGTGGTGGGTACGGAAATAACGTCATCCATGGATTAGTGTCTTATATTTTACCACGTCCAATTTAGCGATCGATGCACCAGGAGTGCAGCTGTAGTAGTAGTTTGTGCAAAGATACGAGGTGACAATCGGAAAGACCACAATTATAGATATCAAGTAACAAAACTTCCGGAAAACTTTTCAGGTAACTACCAAATTATTGGATTAACCTTCTTTTCTCGGTATATTAAATGTTAGTATCGAAAAAACTTGTGCAAGGGCACAGTAAAAACGTATTCGGACTAGACCCGCGTTAGTTAAAAATAATACGTATGTATATTAAATAAGTCCAGCAAGCCAATGAGGGTAAGACAACTGCAAATGAGTGACAGAATGTAATACCTGGGGATTATGCAGTTATGGGGTTTCTATATTATTTAGGAAAGTAAATAAATTATCTCGGTGCAGTTTACTTACTTGCGATCATTCGTTACTAGTCATTCCTCTGCTCCGTGACAAACTAAACATGCAACTACTTAAAAGCAACTCAAAACTTAATGGAAACGCATGGAACATTCTGAAATTAAAAAATAATAATAATCTAGGTTACATAATCAATCATTGAACACAAGTGCAAATAAGTAGGGTTATTAGCATCACTCAAAACAGCGTATTGAATATCGAAAGTGCTCATGAAATTATAAAACGAAAGGCATTCATAGATGTTAATAAAGTTATTAAAATACTTTTCTATTTAGCAATACTTTTTCATTCCATTAGCATACTACGTAGGCACGTTTAGAGGTACTTCCTAGGTAACAAAAACGAAATCATTAATTGTGATTCCAGAAATTTCTTGGTAATCACAGCGTCTTCTGTGTACGTAAATTGGCCAATATGATTAGATGTTTAGCTAAACCCGAGATAGCCTCTCTTGTTACATTGTCTTGGTATATAATATATCTAGTAATCGAAATACTGACACTATACTCTATAAGTATATTGGTTTGTAAATATTAGTAAAAACATAATTATGTATATACGCAAAAATTTGATTATAGTTACTTCGTAAGAATAAGTAGTAGGTACCCTTGTAATAACAACACGGAAACTAAAACTGTGCCACATGATTAAATTTATTAATCGCGTCTCATATTCACCTATTCAATCGAAGACCTCTTAACGTTTAAATTACTTACATATTATTATTTTCAATACGCATAATTTTAATATTAATCTTCCTTAAAATTTACATACATTTTTACAGTCAAAACTTTTTTTACATAGTCCATACTTATGTTCCACTGACCAGGCATTCCACAATGCTATCTTCGTAGCACAAAATGGCAGCAGGTTGGCCACTAACCGCCACCAAACCGCATTGGAACATAATGTAACCTCCAGGTCTACCATTAGTGAGATTTGAAAGCCGTGCGATGCTAATGAATTGCCGCCAACTAGCCTAATACAGACCCAAACACGCCTCGGTCCACCTGACAGGTCAGCCAACGCAAGTGCATTGTTTGATTTTGCTCTGGTCACTAGTACAGATCTCAATAACTGCTCGGGTCTAGTCACCGGAGAGTGTGTGGCCGGTATTAATGTCATCATACGCGCATAAGTCTGCTCAGACGGTTCCGAATACGCATAACGAACAAGCAGATCAATGTCGCCTATGGACACTCTCAACACGACATTTTTTGCGCATGTTTTAATAAAGAACCCCATGTCTTATAGTCCAGTTACAGAAAAACTCGGACGGAAACTCATCCCATAATTTACGCGTGCGCGGCAAAAAAGATTAAGCGAACCGTTTTGTAGAGGATCGCCACAAATCGAGTTGGTGGCGTTAGCTTTATATCTTCTAGTTCCTGGGAGCACACAGCACTTGACTAAGCGATTCGTGTCAGTCTACCTATACCTATCACTTACCTGAGTGAGCCGCATCACCTTGCCGGGAATAAGGATGAGCACGGGCGGATCGTTGACCGGCGTCACGTTGACGTGGAGCACAAACGTGTTACGCCCCTGCAGGTAACTCGGCAGCGTGAACTTGGTCTCTGGTATTAGCTCCATCTCGAGGACAATTGCGTCCGAGTAGTTCTCGGAGCCGTCGTGTACGTAGTGTACCTGGAGAAAACAAACTCTATAAGCGATGGGAGGAAAATAAAATATCTGTGTAACCGTAACACTTCTTTGTTGTGAAAAATCTTATCTGACTCGTGGAATGATTGGAATCCCCAAAAGTCGGTACGATATCGAACTATCTAAAATCGAAACATTTAACATCAGAACCAATACCAGATTGCAAATATATTACAGTTAAATATTTGCTTCCAATCGGGATTCGTGTGAATTTCGTATATGGCCCGGGCCGGTTGTATTTAATAATAATGAAAATGGCTTGCAGTGGTTACCCGAACCGCAGCCGACTATTACACGCGCTAACGCGTCTTTGTAAACGTGCCGCCCGTATGTAATGCGCAATGATCAGTCCAGCGTAATACAAACAAACAGATTCTATACCTCAACCATGAGTTTAGCCAAAATATACTGATAGATACTGATTTCTAATCAGTAACTAATTTTAAGGTACTGTAATTTGATGTTATTTCGATATTTCTTATTTTAATAATGTTTCATGACATTCGTCGAGTGTGCCGTCTGTACCTTATGACGAAATAAATAATTTCATTTCATTTCATTTCATTTCTATGTTGGTAACCTTTGTTAGTCTACGGATTTCATCATTTCAAATCACACACACTACAACTAAATTAGACCTGCTCTGATGGTTCTCTAATATCGGTTAGCGTCTTTTCTTTAGTCACGTGTTAAAATATTTTTATGACAACGCGGATACACTGAAACATTACAAATATTTTTTCGCCATATCAATCTTAATCTTGTATCCCTTTTGTCAGGTGGGCGAGACGATCGAGGTCAAGATCGAGCGCGGTAAGACGCTGGACATCCGCACGGTGGCGGTGTCGGACGAGATGACGGCGGCGGGCGAGCGCGAGGTGTTCTTCGAGCTCAACGGCCAACTGCGCTCCGTGTTCATCCGCGATGAGAATGCGAGCAAGGTGAGATGCCGTTTGGTATAAAAAATGCGCCTTTTTTGTGTCATCAATTTTTATGATCCTGTGATTGATATCTGTGTGTTCGTGATTTTGTTTGCGGTTGGTCAAAAGAAAATAACTAGGACGAAAAATGTTTATTAAAATTTTATTTATATTTAAATTTAAACAGACAACTAATACATCCTAAAATTAAGGGACATGAGTAAGTACTCTTTGTAATATATGAAATAGAAAGGGAGCGTCGTTGGTTCGTTTGGCTGGTTCCTCGCCGAAAAGAAAACCAAATTTCAGGAAGTTCGACAACACGAATCAGTCTACCATTAATAGATTATAAGTACTCTGTGCCGCGATATGCGAAAAGGAACGGTTTATCTGTCAGAACGACATAACGTCAAAGTCAAGATATTGATAATAACAATAATAACTATTCCATTCTTTATCATACCAGAGAAATAAGTAGTACAAAAGGCGGAAGACAATCTTTAATCTAATAACGTAAACAAAAGGTGAAATTAGAATGCAATGCATTTAATGTCGACGCCGTATTATATAATATACAAAAAGTAACGTTTACATACTCACACCCCCGCGCTAGGATGTTGCGGGTGGCGGACACACAGAAAACAACACAATTTAACGCCCAAGTACAAACATTTATCTGCAAAATAAATGTCTGCCCCGGCCGGGGATCGAACCCGGGACCCATTTCTCGTTAGTCAGGGTAACCAACGCGCCACCGAGTCGTCAAACACTTTTTCTTTGTAAGTAATACTAACAAACTACTAGAGTATTACGAGAGTTTGTGTTAGTAAATAGGTACCATTGTATTTTTGTTACTTAATGACTTAAATAAACGCTTTAAACGCTTTCACACTCACACCCCCGCATTAGGATTCCCTGTGCGCAACACAGGGGTGGCGGACATATACAGAAAACAACACAATTTTGCACACCCAAGACCCGAGTACAAACACTTATCTGCCAAATAAATGTTTTCCCCGGCCGGGAATCGAACCCGGGACCCACGGTTCGTTAGTCAGGGTCACTAACCAACGCGCCACGGAGTCGTCAAAAATATAACCAATCACCTCATTATACTATGTCTGATTTTAGGACATGAAAATCCATCCGAAGGCTGTGAAAGGAGATAAGAACCAAGTTGGAGCGCCAATGCCTGGAACCGTTTTAAGTAAGTATAGCTTAAATATACTTAAAATACTTCGTGTAAAACGCAATGACGTTGTTTTTAGCTCAGAATGTTTACGCAATATCATTGTTTTTAGCTTAGTATCATTGCTACAGGCTTCTACGTTTGCCCGCGATAAGCTTTGCGTTTACAAAAATAGATGGCGGTAGTGTGTTTGGATACACAAAACTGAGCTGTGTGACGCAATAAGTATTTTTACCAGAGAGCGTTAGATAAAGAGGGAGAGAGGCGCTTTCGGAGACGATTGAATGCTTATTTGGTAAACTCCTAATAGCCCTTCTTCTTTTTTTTTTGTTGTCGGGGGGGAAACCTTCGAAAGGTACCCGGCATCATGGGAGCGAAAATTCGGGTTATGTAAGATAAGATAAGATAAGATAAGATATCATTTATTCATAATGGGTAACACTTACAATTTTCTAATATAAATACAAG
>DWLO01000826.1:0-17534 GCA_018245335.1 Dalla quadristriga | reverse complement strand
GCGGGAAGTTTTTGAAGGGGGCGGGAGTGTTTGTTTTCTTTGGCTTGCGTTTGATATTTATAACTGTCGTAGTGCGGTTGGATTGGTGTATTGTTGTGGTTTTTCTTTTTAATATTGTGTGTTAACCACAGTAAAAAAAACAAATAAACACCACTGACTTGTTACCAATGACTTTTCAAAGGTCAGATCAATTAATTTTGGAAAACAATTTGTATACGGAGGTCATATTGACTAAAAGATGCGCATGCGCATAGACAACAGTTTCTACAACATGGTTTTTTATTCATGAGTATGACATAATATGACCACTCTGGTTACTCAGCTCAATGTTGATAATATTTTTTATCAAAACATAACATTGTAATGAGCAACATAAAGAAAATGCACATGCATAGCAAAATATGGAAACAGCTCGGGTAGTTGCTTCCGAATATTTATTCTTAAGAATAAACGGACATGTCCGTTTCTCTCTAGTGGTATAACTATTTCAGTTGTAGTGCAGTAGTATTTGTCAATTAGGTAAAGAAAACAACGGTATATTACAGGATTTATTGAAGTTACATTTTGCCATTACTGAAATTGGAAATTTACTAGGGGACATGAAAAACCAATCAAACTACATTTTATTATTACCTAGTCTCTGAAGACTAATGGATACTAGCGGAAAACCATTATTAACAATGTTTTGTTGCGCTTAGTATATTAATAATAGGACCAATTTAGCAGTAAGTACACTCTGCTACCTATTAACCTAAGATTGTATTCAGTTCTCGGTGGAAATTTTCAATTGTATCTTTAGTTGAAGCAGAGTTAAGGTAATAATTTGCATAAGATAAAGTAATATGTACACGAATGGACACTCTATGGGCGCTATGCAGAGCAATTAAATTACTTAGTCGCATAAAAGTAAGTAATAAAACAACGTCAAAGCTCAAATTCGTTGTTCAACTTCCAAATCTAGGTAAACCAGTCGTGCCACTAGCGCCCTCTACTCCCCGTATGTACAGCAGTACTTACATATAGATACTGTGTGTGTATTGTGGAATTAATCAAGCAGCGCGTTTGTAGCGCGTCGCAGATTGTAACAACACTATCCTAAATGAAATGAAACGCGCTACATTTATTACTTTACCAGACATTTTTTTTACATTATCATTTAATTTATTAAAACACCCTCAGTTACCATTGACGATTTATAACCCCGATGGAAAGATATTGGTATTATAAAAATACTTTGAGGAAACGCCCTAAAGCTAAGCTGTTTATGTTGATTTTTATTACCAATTGATACATAAAACTTGGGACGTTGCATCTGTATCCTGTGACATAGTAGTCCCATTGGCGCTCTAAATCCCTGTGTCGATTTGAATGGAAGGTACGTGTCCTGCGTGCGGACGTAGGAAACCATTGTATCCGCAGCGTGGCGCCTGTGGGTGATGAAGTGGGCTATTTTTCTGCGAAGGCTACACTTTTGTACTTTATTTAAGGTTTAAAGGTCATCTATCAGCCTTTAAAGGTCCACTCCTGTAGGTAACTCCTCTAGTTGGCGCCTCTCCGACCGGTCCTGAGCCGCCCGAATCCTAAGCTTAAAGTAAATTAAAAAATGTTAAGTCACATCGGGTCACATCAAGAATGAGCAAATTTGTAGTATAAAAAAATTTGCACGACAGACAGATTCAGGTAGGTATTCCATATTCCCGAATACATTTCCAAGTACACTGCACGTCGCGCTAGTACGGAGATAAGAACGTACCGTCAATTTTAAACTCTAATAGGAGCTCGTCTTCCCTTTGAGACTCTTTTACGCCACACTTTGTTTGAATAATTCATATTTTCTGCTGGAATCTCTGAAATCGAACATTGTGTGAATGAAGGCTAACATGACGGGCATTAAAGTGGTACTTTTCAACTAAGCCTAATTCGGATTAAGTTTTATTTTAGTATTCGTCAATTATTTATTAAAGAAAATACACGCTACTGCCCAAAAATCGTTCGCATTACAGAACCTATCGCCGTCTTTTTTTATCAAATGTTAGTTATATGAAAATTATAATACGTCTAAAATGTCCATACGTGTCTGTTGACAGTGTTGACAATAATGAATAACATTTTTGAAAAATCGATCTAGTCTTTTATAGTAATTATAAATTTTAGATGGTGCATAAACTCATAACTCATAGCCTCACATTATGTTGCACTCACTCACATGTCTGGCAAAATCCATGGACGGTGAAACACTTTGTGGTTAAACGGAGTCGGGGTTGCACTGGCACTACCGGACCAATTAATTAAATCCAGTTGATACAGCTTTCCAAGAAACAAAATAACATTCGTGGAGCTTTACTCCTTTACGACTTAAATAGGGCCTTAATTACGGAATCAAATCCAAATAATTATTATCCAGTTTTCATGATAATTTATGTATGCTTTTTCTACATAATATATAATATTAGTTCAGTACGTATAAAATTAATTGTGTAGAGCATTTTTTTCTTTATACAAATATAATTAGGACTATGTCTTATGAAACAATGAACCTGGAAAAATGTAAAACGCTTAAAAATAGCAAATAGGTTCTTGCACTAGCCGACCTCCATCGCGCCACCGGCGTATGGAAAAACGTACGTTTTTTTTTAAATAATTAAATTAAAATGACTATTTTTACAAAAAACTTTGCTATCGTGGAACATGCAGACGTTACAAATGTTAACGAAATAAATAAAAGTACGATATTTATAAATACTATTTTCTATCCATCTGACACCTCATAATAACTTAGTATTGGTACGCTGTTCTTCATCAGAAAACAGGTGGCAATATCTTTCCCGTATACGAGTTTTACGCAAACTAAGATATCAGTTTTCTGTTTGTATGGAAAAGTAAGCGGCTTGCGTGCCCTTAAGCCCACGTGAAATATAGCTATTGCTTATGATAATTCTGCTCAGTGCGCATCGGTGGTGTTGCAGATGCCATTAATTAAAGATACCTCGAATAATAAGTATTCTCTTTACTTTCGTTCAACATACTGATTGGGGTAAAAGGGTAACTTATAACTGGGCACAACCCATTAGCGGCCTACTCCAGGGCACGGGACTATCCACAATCCCCGGTTTGTAGGGCGAGAACCCAATGTGTAATTATCTGTTGGTAAAAGAATGTGGCCTTCAGTCCTAAGCTTTCCTCAAATTTGTAACCGACTACCAAGCTCGATGTTGATTACCGGTTCTGGAATATTATTATGAGCTCACAGAATATGCGCTGGCAACTAATTGCTACAATTATCCTCACAGCTGCATGTATTTAAATCAACATAAAGCATATTTAGCCCGTACATAACAATGGTTATAATACTAGTTCTACTATAATACTACTTCTCAATTTTTTAACGCATCATTGAAACAAACGTAATGTAGAAAGTCTTTCGAGGTCCAAAAACATTTACTCCGCTATCCGTTATATTACCTAATTAAATTTAATCATAAGTTGCATCCTAAATCAATAAATTCAATTTTCATACCAATAATACAATCTCTTTGTAATTTACATAAGACAAAACAGTTCAGTACCTTTTTCTTCTCTGTTTGTTAGCCGATTTGTTAGGTAGTTATTGAAGAGCTTTGTTGTTATTAATTTAAAAAAAATTAGAAACATACACATTAATATAATAATATGTTTTTCTTGAATTTAAATAATGATTTTGGTTACACGATCTAAGTACAATTACAAAGAGGTTGTTACAAAAGAAACTATTCACGTCAGAAATGTCATTATTACAGTGATATACCTAGAAATGCTATACTTAGCAAAGTTTAGGTCAGTATTGATCATGAACACTGCTGTAAGTTTATTTATCGTCATCATCTACGTTGTACATACAGTCGCGCAAGGTTTTAATTAATATCCGGTAGGTAGGCATCTTTATTTCTCACCACATCATTCCCTTGGCTAATAAAGCTTAGGTTACGAACTCAACGTTACTAACGTACGTGTTACTTAGTTTTCCGGGACTAGACGCTATGCGCATTGGGGGTAAACACAAAATTACTTTCAAACTAACTTCAATGAGTTTGAATATTCATAGGACACATGCAACGACTAATTTATTACAATTCTGATGGCTGCCAGCGCAAAGCAACGTCCTTATTACTACCGTGCGACGTCCGCGACGTCCCACGTTAGTTATAAGGTATAGTTCGTAGGAGGAAATATAATTAGTGAAGACAAAAATGTCTGATACGAGATATAAATAAAAGTGAGCACTGCGCTTATATGATGAATATAGAGCTAAGTGGAAAAAGCAGCATTCATTAGCGCACATCTCATAGAATTCTCAGGCGTCAGCATAGTCATTGTTTTCAATATAATGGAATAATTAGAGCACATTTAGAGTCCTCTAGAGTTGATGGGCCTTAGGGAAGATGTGATTGCTATTTAAGCCCTCAAACAATTCTCTAAAAATAGTTTCATACTGGTAGACCGCAATCATTATTTAAGAAATACGAACGAACGAACATCAAACAAGCAACAGCGGGCATGGTTTCGTTTTCTTTACTCGCGCGGTATGGGTGACCCTGTCGTACATGGGCACTTGTTACTAGCCACTGTCCATGGAAGAGTGTAGCCTAAAAGTTAGAACGAAAGCCGGCTTTTCACTACGGGACCCTAATTAATATTATAAATGTGAAAGTAAGTTTGTTGGTTTGCCCTTCTTCCACGTGGAAACAGAGCGACGAACGACGGAGATATATATAAGATAGCAAACGAGCATGCAGCTCCATCCATCCGCTGCCGCCCATGACATCTGTGACAAACCTCGAATAGGACCGTAAAAGGAACTGGGGTTGTAAGTCCAGTTAGTATGAGATGTTAATAGGAATGTTAGTTGTTCAGTATTTGTTAGTGTAAGGACTATGGGAGAAAGGACTGTTTACTAACAGTCACAGCCCGTTACAGCCCATCACAGTCGCAGTCACTACTGTAAGTCCTCCTATGACTTTTCTAAGTTATGATCGCTTTAAGTAATTGAATATAATTTGCTGTCGGTAAAGGAAAACATCGGCAAGGCACATCGAAAACAAGGCAAACTTCGAGTTGTCCATAATGTTCTCAAAGGTGTGTAAATTCTGCTAATCGGCACTTGGCCAGCGTGGTAGACTATGGCTTAACCCTTCCGGAGAGGAGACCCGTGCTCAGGAGTGGAGCAGTGACGGGTTGTGATGATGATGATAGAATTCTATAATGTAAACTTATATCTTGTTCATTTCAGTAAATCAGTGTTGATTAAAATTTCATAACAAATCAACTAAACACAATAACTAACTAATATACTTATATCTAAGTAGATATGCACTTGAAGATTTAAATATTGTACTCCTATGGATTACTATATCCTATAATTACTTAATAGGATATTTACCTAATTCCCGATTTTTCCAACCAAATCAAAACCAATGTTTTAAGGGACCCCTATATTTAGGGGTTAGTTATTTGACTAATATGAGTCTCTTACTAACCGGCCCCTAAATATAGGGGTCTTTTTCTACCCCAAATTAGAGTAGGGATGGGTGGTGAAATCGAGCATAAGCACGCCAAAGAGCCGAAGTCGTTCGCTTTAACGTGAAATGCATTCAATAAGGTGTATAACTGCCCCCCATACATGATCCCAACTCGAAGTGAAGATTCGTTAGTGTATTATTATTTATGGTCAACCAAATATCGTCGTATTATTAAATCAAGACGTTATCTATATTTGCTAAACAAATCTCAGCATTTTTAATTACAGTCCAAAAAGTTGAACACTCAACGTCTCAACTATTTAGACTATTTATCAAGCGGCCATTACAAAAGTTCAGCAGAAAGAGTTTCGAGTGGACCCCGTGTCATCCCTCTCAAGATTGATGGCCTTCCTGAGTCAACAGGCTCTGCATTGTTCAATTGTTTCTATTCTTTGCCCTACCTACCCTTTATTTTCATTAATAATAATTAACTACTTTCTCAGTCGCTTGTCTAACTTTTTCTTTAAGCTGAATAATGTAACTCAATAAACCACCCTATTATATTTAAGGGATATCTAATTATAAAAAAATGTCAATTTCATACGCTTGCATCTTGCGTTTGTATATGATATGATGTGGTTTAACCAAATATATTTCTATTTTAATTCAAATCTCTTTGGTCTTTTATAAAACATAGTATATAGTAGTACAAACATCAGTGAATAATATAAAAACCCTTATTGCCTGTATAATGTAAATGTACGTATCGTAATCCTGATCAGTAAATTCGCCGAATTTGAAAAGAAGATTTAGAAACCTTCGAAATCATTATGTATCCCGACATGCAAATCCAATCTACTTTCGTTTTTCGAGATGTTCCGCGGGAAGTCGCTAACAAGCTTAAAGGAAAGTGCGGAATTGGCTCGGATTTGTCAATATTGCCATATTGATATTTATCGTCTGGAAATTATTTATTACCGTACACATCTTACTTATCTGTATTAGCTTCGATTCTGCAAAGTCAAAATGCTAATTTTAATAAATAATTTTTCCTTATTGTCGTTCATCCCCGTGACTGACTCGTCGTTTAAACGGTCGGTTTCGATTGACTCGATCGTTATTACTTTAGTAATATTAAATGGCAGTGAACATTACCACCGCTCTATCGTTATGACTACTTATTGTAAATTCTCGACGAGATTTTATTAATATCTCCATTAGTTTAATTTTTTTCGTACTGTTGGCATATTGTTGACGTGAATAAATGCAATGAAAAAAAAGGAATACATGCATTCCCAAAAATTACATCAGGTCTTCTCGCCTTCCAATCAGTACTTAAGTAGAGCCTATCTTAGAAATAGGTACCTACTTCTTTCCAGGCTGTCTTACATCATTTCTTCACTTGATTTTGGTTCTTCACTTGACTGTGTTGACAAACATGGTCAACGCGCCAAAAGGTACTCCTTGCAGAAGCCTTTACTACCTAATCTAAAGATAATGCAACCGGGATCATCCGTTGTTTCAACAATATTAAACTCATTCCTATCTGATCCAATATAGCTTACTCCTCTCTAATTCCCCCCAATCCGGTAATTGTCTTGCCCACACTACTATAAATTACATCTCTACGGACTTATTTATGAGGAGGCTATGCGCGCGGCTCCGCCCGTGTAAAAGTCCCTTATCTATACCACGTGAATCGTGCACTTTTCAGGGATAAAAAGTAACCTATGTCACTCTCCAGACCAACAACATATCTATGCAAAAATCACGTCGATTTTAGGAAAAACCAATAAACCTAAAAATATACTTTCACATTTTAATATTAGTAAGGACCACCAACCCGTATTGGAGCAGGGTGGTGAAGGTCTCCTCAGTTGTGAGAACAGATCCGTGCCTTGCAGTGGGCCACTATGGGTTGCAGCCAAGGATTACCGACAACATCCTCTTTGCAATACTGAAGTTACATTACTACGTTTCAATAAAGTATTTTCAAGTGATCAATCCAATAGCATCCACCACTAATTTATTTACTGAGACTAAGTAGGTTTATTAGTTAGAAAATATTAACTCGAACAATATCGTTCAACAGTACACAATACTCCCGAGGCGTTACAAAAGACGTTCCCGTCTTGATAAGCTTTTGAGTCGCCGGTGCCGCGGTGTCACAATCTTACAAAGCGGATGCCTTTACTGCAGCCCGAATCATGGGTATCTCTATGCCCGGTAGGTGCCTATAGCACGTTCGAATTTCCTGCCGCGCCCTAATTCTCCCCACATTATTTGTATTGCCAAGGAACTCCGTGTAATTGCACTGAATATAAACGAAGTTTCCCTGGTTCTATGAATAACATTTACTAAGAGCGCAATTTGCATTTGTTTAACGTAATTTTTATGTATTGCATACTACTTAACGACAGAATTTTCTTGCGTGGATACATTGTTATGTTCAGAATTATGGTTGGATTCAAACGAACTCAGTTCTTGTTCCCACGGAACTACAATTTTAAGTTTAAATTTCATTATTAACTTATTATTTTAACTTATTTAACATAACTGAGCCTTTTTTACGATTTCCAAATCTTAGTTTAACCTATAGTTACTGGTAATTCAAACAAAACACTCGAAAACAATGAGACTTTGTGAGAGATTTGTATGTCAATCTAGAGTGTTTTTGAACCAAATCAAGAAGTTTCACTTCAAAAACCCTTTATAATTTGATTACGTTACAATTCTCTCAGAATTGCTCGTCTGAGTAATGCCCTCTTATTTTAGCACCTTAAAATGTGACAGAAGAAAAAGGGACACTCGTGATGAAACCAAACGATATTTTATGGTTGAGGCGAGCTAGATTACCAGTGATATCCATCAGAAAAAGATTTATTTATGTTGGAGACAAATAATTTTGCGATCCACTCTTTTCCGGGGGCTCAAAATTGAGTATTTATTGGGAATTGCGACGGCCATATCTTAATGCGCGGGAAAAAGTCTCAATAGCTCTTCTTCTTTCACAGAGCTACTGGGGATGAACAAGCCCGCCAACCCCTGGAGCGGCTAGCTAGGCCTCAGGCACAGGAATGTTATCGCACCGCTCTCATATTACGCCGGGCTTCTCCGACTCAATATTTTTGATATCACGGGCTAGAAGTGTAAGCCTTTCTTCTGTTTAAAGAACGCGCGGCTACTGGAGCGCTTTTGCTGCGGAGCTTTGAGCCACGGAACCATAGTTTTTGAAAAAGTAGGTGTTTGTCGTCAGTCTGTATCGGTAAAAATACTATAATAATATAATAATATTATTATTCAGTTACCAAGAGTTGCGAGGGTCTTTAGAAGAGGTCCTAAAATTCTTAAACAAAAAAGGGAATCGTGAAATATTTAATCCCTTGAGAAGAAGACATTTTCTTTCGCTTTGCCATTCCCAAATTGTACTTCTTAAGCCTACCTAGACCATACAGATCCCAGTATGAACAGTGTCTGCTAAGTGAAGTATTCTTGCCGGGTTGAGAAGTTGGTCTTTATATTGTATTTGTGTCTTGACACGTAGCAGCCACAAAAAGCAAGGCCGAAGCAAACAGATAAATAAATATGCAAATTAAAATAAAATTATGTATATCTACAGTGTTTTTTATTTGTAATACAACTACAAATAGACAATTTAGGTACAGTGGCACCATCCTTACTAATAATTTTATTATAACTGTGAAAGTGTGTGTTTAGGTTTGTTTGTACTTCTTTCACGATGTAACAGAGATAGTAGGTATACAAGAGTGGCATACTACTTTTTATCTCGGAAAATGGATCGGTGCCTGTATGATAGATAAAGGGAATAATACGCGGCCGGATCCGCGGGCACAGCCTCGTAATGGATAAAATGTTTGCTGAGACTTTGGTAGTTAAGGAATATTTCACAATAATAATATTATCGCTTAATGTCATGACAACATTCAATTAGTGAAAAAGGAAATAAACGAAAGGTGAAACTTTTTCTCAGATTTTTTCCTCTTCTCATAAGTAAATAAATATTGTCTGAGAAATCCTGTAACAACAACTTGATATTGTGTAACAATAAGGTCGCGTATGATTCCTTTCCTTACAGAAAAATGTATTAGACAACACAATAGGTATCTGTTGATATTAGAGAGCGAAATCTATATACTTGTGTAAAAAAGCGAAAAGTCACTCACTCACTTATTCTTATCAAACACGAAATCTCGAAAACTAGTTGAAAACTAGTTGACCTTGCTGAAATTTGGCAGGGTAGTAGTTCATAAGTAGGCGTCTTGTTTGGTTAACCAAACAAATGGTACATTAGAATTGTCAACACGTTACAACTAAAAATAATATAGTATGTCAAATTTGAGCCATTTAGGTGAGAAAAGTTGCCAACAGCGGACATCAGATCTGAATGATGGTACCATAATTGGTAAATATAGGCACACAATATATGCATATAAATAATAGACACACACTATAGGAACGAGGTATTAAACGACACTGAAAAAACATTATGCATTTGAACCTTGATTAAAATTTCTGACGTACATTTTGGGGAAATCCGCTAACTTACTTTACTGTAGTGTAACTTCATCATTATATGTCCTCGTTTTTTCTACGATTTTATGATAAAACGGGAGAAAAAGGCATATCAATCAGTTAACGCCATACATGGTAAACTCCACCATTACACATTACCACATCTAAGTACATTACTTTAAGTGGATACCTCGATCCTCACTTGAAAATGAAGCGGACGGATCACGGACTAATAAAGGAATATTATATATAATATAATATAGTTCGTAAAAATATAGTAGTGGCACAGAAAATAGAAAATAGGTAATACGTAATAAAACTTTATAAATCTATTTCCTCGAGAAAATTTCACGTAGTCGTGTTTTCTTTTCTGAATTACTTAGATCATTTAGTCTAGAAGTCTATGTTAAAAAATTAGGTTCATAATCCAATAAATGAAGGAAATTAGTGGATATGAAAACACACTAAAACCGAGGTATCACCTTAACTTAGTAATTAATTCACAGGTACCTACTCTCAGTCCCCGCCGAACTGGGATTTCTCTAATCCGCGCATCAGTGCTCAGTCGCATTGATAAAGCTTTGTTCCACTTCGGCTTTTTAGAACTGTCATCGCGGCCATTGTGCGCGTAATGAACGTCGTTTCACAGAACGCCCTGCCCGAATTACGTTGGTACTGCTGAATAGAAGTCGGAGCACATTATTTAATTTAACCTGATTGCAATGTTGTTCTGAGTTCAAGAAACACAACAACAACAACAGTCAAAAAGCTTTGTGTATCCTTTTAAAAAATAATCCTTATAGCGCTCTTTCTATGTAAATTCAGTATAAGCATTACAAAAGATTCAGGAGCGCTTTTTTCAGTGCAGTAACATTCAGATTTATATTAAGTCCAAAGAACAGTATAACATCGGATAGTGATGAGAAGCAAACGACTGTACGTTCTTATACATATTTGCAAACACGTACAAAATTTATATCAATGTAATGAAAGATATTACACATATACAACAATTGTAACAGCTCTACTTACATACTACGGTACCTATAGCAAATTCAGAACTCAATAAAACTTTGGTGAATAAAGGCCAAAGAGGCATTCACATAAAATTTTATTGAACTTTGTATCAAACACATTTTTGGAGAGCAGATAAATATCTTCTACATTTAAACACCCTAGGGGAAGGTTTACGCAGGTATTGCAAATGAATATTGCCCTACAGTAATAAAGAGACAAGCAGTGATAGCCGTTTATAGCCATGATAGCCCACCACTCTTGTTAAATAATGAAATGTCAAGCATTTAGCATCAATGGTGATTCAAAGAAAAACAGTCAAGCTAACTAAATTTAATTTCTCACTACTGAGTTCTGGTTGCATGTCAACTTGTATTATATCAGATGCCAAAAATTTTAGACAATTGGTCTTTTTACTATTAAGTATTTCATTATTCACATTGTACCAGTTCACCACTTTAGAGAGAGCATTGTTCACGTCATCATAGTTTGTTTCCTGTCGATTGATTTTAAATATTAATGAAGTATCATCCGCAAACAATACAATCTCGTGTTTATTCTCTACCATATATGGTAAGTCGTTAATATAGAGTAAAAAAAGGAACGGGCCTAGAATCGAGCCCTGTGGGACCCCATCTGTACTGCCGAGCCAGGTCACCTTTTACTGTTCTTTTACCTTAAATTTAAACTCACGCTCGTTTTAGAATAACATAGCGTATCACTAATTTTAAATGAAATACATATTAGAAAACATCTTAAGGGAACAGACCTGCTTCATAGTGTACTATTATTATTTTTAGTCAGAGTTCGAAACATATACTCGTGTGAATGCCAGTACATTAGTCCAGTACATAGTAAGTAAATTCTTCGCGGAGTCGAGAACTCCACCCATTCTCTGAGGACACGGCAGCTATCTATACTACACGTGTCATCATTTGCATGCTGTAGAGGACCTTTACTTGGCCAGCCTTAGCGCCAGCATCCTTACATATTGTAGAGGTTTCAGGAAACATTTGATATTCGGTCTCCCACTCCATAAATCCTACATGGGATTGCTTTTCTCTCTTTTACCATAGAAGACCACACAGCTGATGATTGCAACACCTCAAAACTATGGTATATTTCATATATCCCTATCAAGCTAGTTCTTTCGGGTAGGTCTTAACGATGTAGGCGGTGGGAACGCCATTACCTACATAGTGAAAAAAAACAAAGCAGTTACCATCTCAACTGTTGCATTAAGGGCAGTTGAGAGAACTATTCTACGAAGCTCATACCCGTATGGACGTAATACAGTGGAATAGTGTCGTAGGACTTAAACTCGACACGTGAGATTTGTACCGGTACGTGATCTGAATGCTATTGCAATTATCTGCCGACATATACTTTCTTTTCACGGCCAATCCGCGGATAAAACGTGCAACAATGTACTAAATGAAATCCGCTAGAACACATGTCTATTTATAAAGTTTATTCAAAGTAAGGAAGTAATAGATGTAAGGAACAGACGTAGAAAAATCTGTGATTATAATGTGAATATAATGATATAATAAATTGCGACGCGCCTATATGGTAGGTTTTATAATTCTATGCCTATACCGAGGAGTGAGGCAGGTCCCATGTGCAGCAGTTACTATTGATAGACATCCCTGCTTAATATTGCCGAAATTTTTAAAACTTCTTTTTAATCTAAATCTCGTAAGTGAGTAGTTAATTTGCTTTCAACATATTTAAAATAGCATTTCATGAATCATAAAAGAAAATTTAAACCCCATCCTTGGGAACGTTAGTCGAATAAGGAAATATGAATTATTTACATCAATAAGCAACATTCATTTCTGAAATTGCAATCAGAACTTATGAAAGCGAAATATGAGGGGAAAGTAACACTCATCGCCATAAAAGCTACATCGGATTTCCATAGCCCTTAAAATTGCTTTTACTTAATACTTATCCTTGAAGCTGTGCAAGGTATGTCTAAGTATAAATTCCTCCAAATACATTAAGCTATTTTAATTCACAACTTTCCTTTTAGGCTTCGTCGTAATTGGATAGAGTCTACGTGCAAACTTCGCCTGTATACGGACTTTACATAAGTGATCAAATAACTCTGCTAATTACTCATTCTTATTAAATTTAATGATCGTCTTTTTCTGGACCTGGTACTGGGCTTACGGTTGCATTTCTTCTATATAAAATACTTACCGACTTTCATGTTTATGAGTCCAACGTGGACAAAGGTTTCTCCAAATTGGCGCCACTCTCGACATTCCTAAGCTGTGAACGACCGTGAGTTTGCGAATAAGATAGTAAGTAAAAGAGTTTCAGATTTCAGTGGGACTTTAAGTCATCACGACTGGCATCACTTCTAAAAACCATACCAATAGAGATTGTTTGGTAGGGGTCGATGGAATATTGGATTTGGGATGAAGATACGCCGTAGTTTTCCGAACGCTGGCGACAATATATGAATATGACACTGTATATCTCGTTTGGCAATGTAAATCATTTTAATGGAATAAAGCCGGTAGACAGAAATGAATCCCATTACGTAATTAGAGCGGAAATGTACCAACCTCTATAACAGGTTTAATGATATTACTTATTCATTTTAACATTTCCATTCAGGTTTATGTTATACTAGAGCTCGCGACTTCGCCCGCTTGAAGTATCGAAATACAGAAAGTTTTAAACAGTGAAAAGGGGTACAGACGCTAAAGTCTAACGGTAACTAAAAAACCGTTTGATATATTTAGACAAAACAAACAAATATGCTGTAAGTTAGGGTACTCTCTATAATCCCTGAAAATTTAATCAAAATAAATGTGTTCATTAGTTTCGGAGCCTACTCGCGACAAAAAAACGTAGACAGACAACATTTCTAAAAACGGTTGATTATTTTTAAATTGCATATACACAGTATATTCTATTTATTTATTTACCTTACTTTTAATATAACGGACAGACAGACAGACACTTGTACAATTTTATTTATTGGGTAAGATTTGCGGGGAACAATCTCATCGGTCTCCCATTAAGACCTAAGTCTACGATGTTGATGATACTTTTAAATGGGTTCTTATAACGAAGCATATGACTTATTCATGTTTTCTAAGATAACGTAAAGTTGGAAGTCTTCAGGTTTCATTCTGTATAATAAACGAGACAATAACGAAGGCGATGTCTAGCACGCACCACTTCTTCCGAGATAATCCGATCGATAACTCCGACAACATTTATTTTATACTTCCTGGTATCCTTTGTAGTCGAAATTCGACCAATTGCGTCTGTAAAGTAACGAAACATGAACGTGCTTTCATTTAATTGCTAGCGGTTAATCAATTAACTGAAAGCACGTTGTTCGTGTGGGCCATTGTATGAAGAAGTTATGTATGTATGTTCACTTTGTTTTACTTGAATAAATGGCAACATACACACATTATTTTTCTGTGAACATCTATGGCACCGTACCAGCTTGATGTACGATTATCTATCTACCAATGCGTTAAGGAAAGAAATCCTATCATACGGGTTTTCGAGTGTCGCACAAACACAGAATTAAATGTTTTTATTCATTGTAATTGGTATACATCGTAGATTAAACTATCTTGTGTTAAATACTCTTATTAGTTATAACTATTGTATTGGTGTTTTTAGTGTTATTTTATTTAGTCTGTAAGTAATTTGACTTTGCTCCAATCTGACTGACTTTACATTAAACTCTTTCGCAAGCTTTCCTGCTGTGCTTCTGTAAATGTAACATATTATGTGACAATACGCATGATGCAATAAAAATTGATTATGATTACTATTATATTATGTTTTAGGTTTAAATGACAGACGACGCATTCGACTCAGTATTCTTTCTTTACAGTCACTTTTTTTATAGCCTAAGCTGGTGGTTCACTGTGAAACTATAAAAGTCATGCTTGTAATTAAAGGTTTACGAAGTTTATCCGTCAAGTAACTCCAAGCAAAGCTCAATTATAAGTATCGAGTAAAGCTTATAAATAATCAACAAGGATTTTTATGAAAACTTTTCATTCATGAATACATCCCACAAGTTTTTTAATATGTTCAAAGCGACATCAGGGCGGACAAAGAACCTCACCAATAGGATTTCCTTTTGATTAATTTTCGCTAGTTCCACAGGGAAGTGCTGACTAGTGACCGATTTTACTAGAATATTTGGGGTTATTTAATCCCTCTTACTACATCCCTCTTACAGGTAGGTACTAATATCCACAACCAGTATTTTTTACATTTTATTTCGAGAACATTTTAACAAATAACAATTTTTAAACATCAAAGTGTTCTTTTTTAATAACAATGTTATAATTTTTAGACGTATTACATTTTTTTATCAATCAAAACAGTTATGTTTCGGCGAGAGGCTCACTCTAACATTTAATTTCATTTTCATTCCTTACTCTTGGTTTCCACATCGCTAACAAGTGTGAAGATATTTTCAGCAGTAAAACGCTTGTGAATGTCAATGTAGTTGCGGCAAGTTACCCCACACTCCTGTTTAATCAAATATGAAATTAATTATAACCAAAGTCAACTGTTTCATCAGTAGACTGATAAAAAATCTGGCTGTCTTCTGGAACTTTTTACATAGACTGACATGCTAATAATTACTTATAATTCCAAAATTATAGTTAATTTAAATTTCAGATAAATTACCCTGTTTTAAATAGGTAAGTATGTATTTCTCATAGCAGGTACAGTGAAATCAGGGTACTTAATGGGATATAAACTTCATCACGCCAGTTGCTGGGTGAAGGGTATAATTAATTGCACGATTTACGTATTTTAAACAAGTTTTACTGTTTTCAGTAACTATAACGCCGTATAGATTTACTGCAGTCAGCCAATCCATAAATTGCAGCGATCACTTTAGATTAGGTGGAATCTATCAGTCAGTTTACGTCCTTATGAGACTGAAAATGTGTAAGCACAGTAGTTGTACAGTACAGTGTACGGTGTACGGTGTGTAGTACATAATAGTAAAATAATTTCGATCTAGCTCATTCGCGAGCATTTGCGCTCATGAATTAAATAGAATTAGTCTATCGACTGACACCTATACAAAACTTAATGTGGTATAAACGATGGTTAATTATGGCATCCTTTGTTATTGCGGGTATAACGAAAAAATTATTCTATGGAACACAACTTACAGGTCCGAAAAATGTCTGCATCCAACTTTGGTTCATCACACACAGGCTTTTGTCCGCAACACAATTTTTAATTATGAGTCTTGCACCAGTCTGAAAAAATCTGATCGATTGGCTTATTCTTCTCGTGAGCTGGTAGTGGTAAAATTATAATCTGGCTATGAGTTCCAATCAACATCAATCCAACATCAGAAATGCTTGCGCTTGGGGTATAACACACGCAATTTCAATGGTATTAGTATCTTACACTAATAAAGGGAGTTTCCACTTGAATTTAGAACATATTTAATTCAGATGACACAACTTTTATGTGGTAGGTACCACCGAGCTGATTTTATGATGTAGCCGAATAGTGGGTACTGAAAACCCTCATATTTAAAGTAAGGACTTACTTCATTTCCTTGTGACTTACACTAATCAATCAACACATACCTAATGCTGTTGAGGATGTCATGATGGAGCATGTAGGTAAAGTACTGTACTGATAGCTAATCGCTGACATATCAAGTTTGTGATAGTAATTTTATTTATTTTTTTGTAATTGGAGCCTCCAACAAGTGCTATATAGGCACGGGTGACAAAGAATTATACCTGTATATCTGTATTACTATTTTACCTGTTTCAAATTACCTTACCATTATGCAATTCGTTTATTTTAGGCGCCATTCAGTTTTGAAGTCCGCCTTTGGATTTTAATAACAACAATTGTAACCTTAATAGGGCTGCCTAGTCCTTCAATCCGGTCGCAGGGCAAGAGAGGCATAGAGGTCCACCGACAATTGGAATCCTTAATAGCACTAATCCTAATTGGCATGCGGTCCGCTGGGCCAGGGACGCACTCTGGCGTGTATCGCACGTACAGAGGTTGTGCCTGAAGAAAATACACATTGATTCTTTTTAAAACAGTTCCTGTTAATTCGATCACCTTTATAACATGTTGAGAGTTGAGAATAGTAAACCTCAGGTTCTCCATAATTTTCAGCTCTTAAAAGAAATTCATCGCCGTACTTCATTTTTTCGCCGCGTAATGTTTCATCTGCAGTACTACGAATCAAAACCAGTTAAAATATGTTTTTAGTATGAACGAATTTAATTGCCAAATATTTATTATTTAATTGATTTATTAATATCAATGCATAAGTTGATATCTTACCAACTTGCGTAACTAATAATTCATCGAATAAGTACCTACAAGGTAAGTACTTACCACTGAATAATTACTATAATGCCAAAGCAACTACAGTCATGCTGAAACCCTACAAAAACATAAATGTGTAAAAGTTGCCAAGTTGAAACGACGCCGCGACGGTAC
>DWLO01000825.1:0-17538 GCA_018245335.1 Dalla quadristriga | reverse complement strand
GTTTTGCTGTAGCGTAGACCGGAGGAAAGTTAAAAAATGCAAAAGCTATTTGGAAAATTAAATCATTGTGTTTAAGGTACTAAAGGCACGCACGTCGTAGAAAGATATATAATCCGTAGGTACATTACTTAGAGCACATAGCTGGTTAGCTACATTCCAGCCATAGGAATTTGATTCCAGCGCTATGAATTAAGTACCTACCTAGGTACCTACTGAAATTATGTCTTTTTGGAACACTAATTAGTACCTAATTTTGACCTAACTAGTTACTAGTTACATAAGTAGCATAAATACCTACGTAATAAAGATATATTGCGGTAGGTAGGTAATAGGTAGCCTATGCTATGCTAGCTAACTATATCCCACACTCTGACTTTTATGCGGGTAATTTAAGTAAAAAGCGGCAGTAATTATTTAATAAGTGGGTATATTGGTGGTGTAACGTTATTTACAACGTAATTTTAATAATAACGTTGGTTTAAGTAGAAAGCGTTTATTCCATTACTGCGCGGAACGGTCTACTTATACAAAATATAGTGAATATTTTGTATAAGTACTCTGAGGGTCTAGTACCTACTCTCGGAGAGTGTTAATGCTCGCGATGTCTTCAATTTCCAGATATGGGTGCTACAAAGATCTCTGGCAGCGTGTGGAAACGTGGGAGGGGGGTTTCGACGGGTTCACCAAGGGGTACACGTACTTTGGGCCGCAGTTCGGGGCCAATGGCTCCGTCACCTGGAGGGAGTGGGCCCCGGGAGCCCACTCCTTGCACCTACAGGGAGACTTTAGTAAGTTTTTTATGTAGTTCCAAAGTCACCCCCGAAAGGGTTGAATAAGAGATGAAAGATTATATGGAAAAACACATTTTACGCGGGTGGAGCCATGGACAAAGTCGAGGTCTGGAATAACTTTGAATTAATTTATAAATGTTTTTAGACGGTTGGAACCCGAAGAGCCATCCATTCAAGAGGCTGGAGTATGGGAAATGGGAACTGGTGATCCCCCCCGTGGATGGGGCCTGTGCGCTGAAGCATGGCTCCAGGGTCCAGATCATAGTCAACGATCACCTCTACCGCGTGTCCCCGTGGGCCAACTACGTCAAGCCCTTCGAGGGGTTCACGTATCAGCAGTTTATCTATAGACCTGATACTGTAAGTTGGAGCTCGATTAGTGACGACGCTTGTGCGAATTGAAGCCATAGACAAGATAGACAACTTGTAAGCTTTATAAAAAAAAAGTATAAGGCTGAGTATACTTAAGGTTCCTAACCACTGCAATATATTGCAAGGTACAATGCAATCGGTCCTTGAATGGCCCCCCATTATTATTCCCTTGAAGTAGGACGAGAAGTATCATTGATAGAGTATTTCTACAATTTCATCACGATTAAGATTTCTATTCTAACCCCACAGTGCTAGAACTAATATCACTGAGCATCCCAAAGTAAACTCACGTTCGTAGACATACGATGGGCGTCTACGCTTGTATCGCATGGTCCCATCACGTAATTAACTAATTACGTGATCGGACCAATCTAATCGTTAAACAATCTAGCAATGATTGATCCTGTAAATTTTTTGAAGTCCGTAAAGTCGTGAATGACTGGGGACTTCAGACACTGCGGCGCTTTGGTGAGGCGCGTTACGGAAGTGGTGGTTACAGAAGTAGAATAAATCTTTTTTAATTACATGCTTAAATTTTTAATTATTTACCTGAACGTTATGCTAAAATATATGTTTTATTTTCAGCCCTATAAATTCAAACATCCAAAAGTAGACCGGCCTAAATCTCTTCGTGTGTACGAGTGCCACGTCGGCATCGGGACAGCCGAGGGGAGAGTCGGAACGTACTTGGAGTTCCGAGACAACGTGCTGCCCAGAATCAAGAGACAAGGTAGAGCACGTCACCTTAATAACGTAAAAAATTAACTGGGTACTCACTACCTGTATATATTATTATACTCTTTACTCAATACGCAGTACCGGTGACGTAGTGATAGCGGGAGGTCCCGGGTCAAATCCCTGGCCAATCTCGTGACTTTTCGGATTTATATGCTTTTGTAGCAATTAAATAAAAAAATATATTATGTGTCAACATATAAGTAGATATAGTAAAGAACAGAAAGCAGCATTTCAATACGATCTGAATTAATTTCAAATTATAATAACATTATACTAATAAATTTAAATTATAATAATATTAAATAATATTTGAAATTCTTTTATATATCTTTTAGTGTAAAATTTATTACTTTATGTATCATCGTCAAATAAAATGAATTGTTTTCTAAAAAAAGAAAGATAGACACTCCAATTATTTTTATGATAAGTTGAGATGAAATTTTTTTTAGGATACAACGCAATTCAAGTCATGGCGATTATGGAGCACGCGTACTACGCTTCCTTTGGATATCAAGTCACAAGTTTCTTCGCGGCAAGCAGGTACATGTTATTGAATTGTCTGAAGCTTCATTGCATTGCAAGCTTCATCTTAAAATTGTAAAACACTACATGCATAAAACTCATATTCATATTCATATTCAAATGGATATCAACATTCATATTCATAAATTTATTGCATTCCATGATATTTGTATAGTGATATATGTGTGATATATGATAACAGTGTGATATTTTTATAGGTGTTTAAGCGTAGATATTACAGTCATCATGGACCCTGTAGGGCACAGCAAATTAGAGTAGAGGAGGACGTTTTGTTGTTTGAATTTGTAGTAACATCATTATAGGTGATAGAAATGAAAACCCGGTGATTTTACTTAGATAAGCGCGCCCGACAGTACGTTCCGCCTTGCACCGGCCTACGTGGACGACTGACTGTGCAGGTGATGACCCGCGGTAATTAAATATCAGGAGTACCTGCTCGTATGTACGTACTTGCGGGCGCGCGCCTTTTTATTGATTTATGAAACAAGTACAAACTTAAATGCAATATCATAATATAAATGTTACGAATTTTTAAATTAAAGAAAACTTAAATATAATATTAAATATGTAGTGCGTCGCCTACAATCATCATCGTAACGATGTGTCGGTTATAGGGGTGTTTATTAAGTGGAACTCTGATACCCATGAAAAGATTTAACTTGGGGTATCAGCGCTCTCACATGGAGATTTCGCTGCTCACTACTCTCATAATGGTCACGGTAATACAGCGGAGTGCACTGGTTTTGGCTTCGTTTATTGGTGTATAGATTTCTATAGAGAACTTCATTCCGTTTTATAGTCGCTACGGGACGCCCTGCGAACTGAAGCAGCTAATCGATGGAGCGCACGAAATGGGCCTCTACGTCCTCCTGGACGTGGTCCACTCGCACGCCTCCAAGAACACGCTGGATGGCCTCAACGAGTTCGACGGCACCAACGCCTGCTACTTCCACGATGGCCCACGCGGCACGCACACGCTGTGGGACAGCCGCCTGTTTAACTATTCTGAGTAAGATTTTATTATGTGCTTCTACAATTATAGTTTTGAGGTAGGTAGGTACCTTAATCCTTTTAGATACAGCAAAACGTTCTTGATCTACGTTCATAGATTAAAAAAAGAAACAGTTAGCAAGAAAATGGGCTATTTACAAAAAAAAACTTTTTTGATGCCAATCGATTATAATATTTCTAATAAGAATCCCAAGCCTCTATTGGGTCAACTGAGCCTGAGAGTACTAGAAATGTCATACATTTCGGGCACCCAGGGTTAAGGCTAAATAAAAAAAATCCTTGACTGACCTGTCTAAATAATCCAACCTGTATATAATTGAATATAATAAGTCTGGACGGACCGCTTGATTAAGACTATGTGTGGCGAATAGGTTAACATGTTATCTTTTTAGCCGCCGAATATAAAACAATTTATTTTGATGTTTTCGACAGTGCCCTATTTGCAAGATAACCTTCTAATGCGTTTTGCGAAATAGTTCATAAGCAAACCGTACTTGAATCGGTTTACCCAGTCTCAATATAGCTAATTGTCGTGGGGTCTTTTAATTTTACAAAGTAATGCGAATGTGTCTCAGACAGATGTCATTATAGTCTCAGAAAAGTAATTTAAATATACGATTATCTATTTAAGAGATAGCACAATAGTCCATACAATCGATTGATTAATTGATAATCCGGCTCGAAGGACCCTTCTCTTTATTTGTGTTTAAAATGCTCACATTTTATTTTCAGGATTGAAGTCCTCAGGTTCTTACTATCTAATCTAAGGTGGTACCAAGAAGAATATCAGTTCGATGGATTCAGGTATAAATATACATATTTTTAAATTAGAGCATTAAGGTACTTAATTAAAATAGATTTCTAAATAAACAGAGTTCTTATGCAATCAATGATTACGAAGAAAGTTTAATATCTGAGATTATATAAGTGAAACTGCGGCCGCTATAAAATGGTCTATATTTTATTAAATATGTATCACGCTAAGACGAATTGATTGCGATTTTAGATGGATACATGGGCGTTCCCAGCTTTTGCCCTAGTGCTAGTAGTAGTGTACCACCTGGTTAACAACGTGTAAATAGTACTTAAAATGTAAATACAGTGTTAATAGTACGCTAAAATGGGTCGCACTGAATGGCTGAGGTCTTGTAGCAAAGTCTGAGTGCGTTTAAATTTTCGTTAGACTGCGCTGATGTTATATCCTTTTAAATCCGGATTGCATTTTGTATTTTTTTATTAATATATTATAATTGGACTTATGTCAAAATTCCGTAGTTATTAATGTTGTTAGTGTAGCTTTGACGGTAAATTAAGTATTTTCTATTTCTCATTCTATTTGTATTTATTTTTTGTTATTTCTGTGAACGTTTATTTTTTCTTTTATAATTTACCTAGAATTCTGTTCACCATCGTGTCCTCGTAGGTTCGACGGGGTGACTTCCATGCTCTACCACAGCCGCGGCATCGGCGAGGGCTTCTCGGGCCACTACGATGAGTACTACGGGCTCAACGTGGACACTGAGGCCCTGGTCTACCTTATGCTCGCCAACGAGATGATCCACAAGATCGACCCCAAGGCTATTACTATTGCAGAGGTATGTGTTTAAGGGCACCCGAAGGGCAAGGCCCTATTGTTGTCGCTCCGATGTAACGGTCTGTCAGAGGCATCTAGCAGCTAAACTAAACGAGTAAGAGTATGAAGTTGACACAAATTTTGTAAGTTGACAACTCGGTGGCGCGGTGGTCAGTGACCAAGACTGACGCACTGTGGGTCCCGGCTTCGATCCCCTGTCGGGTAAAACGTTTATTTGGCAGATAAATGTTTGTACTCGGGTCTTGGGTGTTAGATTGAGTCGTTTTCGGTGTGAATCCTAGTGCGGGGGTGTGAGTGTGTAAGCGTTTATTATTTATTGATATTGATATTGATATTCATATTGATATTCATTTATTTATTTATTTCATTTAATTTCCTAATGATATGTCGACAGGACGTATCCGGCATGCCGGCAACGGGGCGGCCGGTGGACGAGGGCGGCACCGGGTTCGACTACCGGCTGGGCATGGCCATCCCCGACATGTGGATCAAGCTGCTGAAGGAGGAGCGCGACGAGGACTGGAAGATGGGCCACATCATCCACACGCTCACCAACCGCCGCTGGCAGGAGGGCACCGTGGCCTACGCTGAGAGCCACGACCAGGTAATGTTGTTGTATTCTGTTGAATCCAGACACACGTTTGTGCCACGGACAGGTTTGGTCTCGGGGCTTGATTATTGTTTGAGGGCACCGACAAATAACATAACTTGGTTGACGTAATTTTTTTTATAACATGAGGATAGCGAATGAGCATGCAGTTCCATCAACCACTGCTGACCATGGATATCTGTGGCAAGAGGTGTTAGAACTTGTATACTCAAGACTGCATGCCGTTTGCTATTCTTATGACATAAAAAAAGCCTGAATAGGACTGTATAATATTAGTTACTTAGTCATAGGTGTTAATAGGAATATTAGTTAGTTAATAACCGTGGGAGTTAGGACCGTTAGTTAATTAATAAAGAATATTGTTTTGTCCCTAGGCGCTGGTCGGCGACAAGACGATAGCGTTCTGGCTGATGGATGCGGCAATGTACACGCACATGAGCACACTTAGTGAGCCCAGTGCGGCCTGGCGCTGCTTCTACATACTACAACTAGACATTTTTATATACCTCATTTATATTATGTAAGAATTATATAATAGTTATAAATATCTCGAATATATAAACATGTTTATATTATGTTTCAAAGTTGAATGCTCAATTATCGATACTTAAGCGCGAACGATTACAGTTTAAGTATACTTATCTTTTAACTATTTAAAACCGCCTTCGTCCACTTTCTGCTTAACCAAAGGTTGACTGCTAGGGAATACTTTTAGTATTAAGTCTACCTTTTATACAATTATTGTTTAATTGCTGTAATAAAGTTTCATAAAAAAAAACAAGCGTAAAGATTGTCTACGCCCTTCTGTCGTCTGATAATTTTTTTAATGTATATAATATGTCAAATTGTGTATAGTAAGAATTTTTGTATTGTATTGCAATCTCATGCGCTCAGGTAACGAGTTCGGGCACCCGGAATGGCTAGACTTCCCGCGCGCCGGCAACAACTCGTCGTACCACTACGCGCGCCGCCAGTGGCACCTTGTGGACGACGAGCTGCTCAAGTACAAGTTCCTCAACCAGTTCGACCGCGACATGAACGCGCTGGAGGAGAGACACGGCTGGCTCAGAGCCGACCCGGTAAGGAGTACTCCATCAACTTTATAATCTCTTGGTCTTTAGAAACAGCTGGCGCTTTTGCAAGCCCGAAAGGCATCTTACGGGCCACGTACATATTTGTAGCGTAAGCACTTTACGCTACCTTCGAGGCATTTGAGACAGTGAGGCAATTGTGTTGTGTCATCTGTGTCAGCCGCCCGCCACACTGGGAATCCTAGTGCGGGGGTGTAAGTGTGAAAGCATTTATTCCTTTATTTTATTTTCGTATAAGTCTTAAAAATTCACTAACCTTTGAAGAAACAGCTGGCTAAGAGCCGAACCGGAACATACATCTTGGTTTGCCGTCTATAGAATCTACATCTGGCGCTTAGCCAAACCCTATCATTCTCTTCGGAGCAGTCTATCTGTCGTCGAAAAAATCTACCTACATACATATTATGCAGAAACATGACTGACTCAGGCGTTCGGCCTATGGCAAGGAAACTCTTGGGGTCTATGTCGTTTGTAGCATCTGCTAGACTCATTACTGTACTCGACCAAGCTCCACAATTGACATGCTCTAAAGTTGCGTTTCACCTCGCAGGCCTACGTGTCGTGCAAGCACGAAGGAGACAAGGTGATCGCGTTCGAGCGCGCCGGCCTGCTCTTCGTGTTCAACTTCCATCCCTCCCAGAGCTTCACCGACTACCGCGTCGGCGTCAACGAGCCCGGGAAATACCAGGTATATGACGCGCCAAACTTTATGGCCTCTCTGATCAGATCAATGTGCAGTTCACAAACTTGAGGTATCGCCAGTGTTGGAATCGGGGCACAGAAAATTATTGCACAGGGAAAATTTAGGGATTCACAATAACAAAACATTGAAGTGATTGGGTCAACATATTATGCTCAAACTCAAACTCGCTCTTCGACATCTCTCTGTTGTCTATTGTGAGTAATTTCCGGTTTAATCAAAGTGGTTTTATTAATTTTATTTCAGGCTGTTTTATGTACAGATAGCAAAAAGTACAGTGGTTTTGGGCGCGTGGAAACAGAAGTAGACACTCACTTAACGCAAGGCATGCCCTGGGGAAATAGAAATGATTCAATTCAGGTAATTTTTTTGTTTTTTTAAGTACGATAGCTAAAAGTTAGCTTGTATTGATGGTTACCACACTCATCACCAGATCTTCAGTCTCCGTATCTGTACAGCTTGTTGCATAGATACCCCTGATAAGATGTTCTACCAACAGATACATTTTCGCAAGTTATTGTTGCAAACACTTAACACTAGTGTCCTGTGCATACAATATATTTAATGGAGTGAACAGGTTTAATTGCAAAGATTTTAATTTTTTTTCCAGGTGTACATACCGTGCCGCACCGCTATTGTTTATGCGCGATGCTAGATCTCGCTGCTATTAGGGTTAGAAACTAAAATATTTAATTGTCATGTGGTTGGCCTATAGCTCAATTGCGACAGCTGTTTCTCAACAAACCAATACTTAGGTTCAATTTGCCTTTTTATGGTTTTGTATAGAAACAGGTGGCCGGCCTATTTTTGGTGTTAATATAAATAAAAGACTTTTTTGAAGTACAAAAATGGTTTATATAGATATTATGTTTAAGTAAATAAAGTTATTAGATACATAGTATAAAATGAGTTTCATTTCTCACTTCTAAGATGGTACCCCTATGAGTAAATTATTCTTAGGTGTACATGTGAGTGGGTTAAGTTTTAAAATTTTTACTTCATAGCCAAATTCTTCGGCGAGGCTAGCTCGGTCAGTATCAATTAAAACCATACAGCTATCACCCCTCTTAGTTAGTGGATGTTCTTTGTGAGTCTGATCTGCCGTGTGGCATATGCACAAATACTGTTCAATACTAAATGCACCAAATTTTTTACTTCGTGGATAAACCAATCTATTGGTAGCATGAAGGGACCCATAACAGCAAGGACAGAGTACAAACCGAGCATTTACTTTCAAGCACTTGTCCAGGACTAAATCGCTGGCGATGCCACAAGCATGTAATGCAACACCTATGTCAAACTTGCCGACGAAGAAGTCCAGATTACATTGGAAGAAGTACACATTTGAAAGCCTCATTTTTTGCACTCGATCCCGTGCCCGCAACAATGACTGCTCCTTATTCTCTAACAAGATAACTGTACATTTAGGCAACAGGTGAGCTATTAAGATCCCCAAATGGCCGCTCCCACTACAAAAATCTACAATCAAGTCTCCTTCCTTAGCTATTGACAAGACTTTTAAAGCTAAATTTTCTAGTTGCTGAGATTTCCTGACTACCCTTTCATCTGGTAAGTGACCAGCTGCAGGGTTGGCACCATCCGGGACCTTGTTCCAATCAAGTCTATCAACAGGGTTGTGTAAAGACACATCTAGTTCCATCTCATTATTGAGAATGCTCAATGCAACCTCAATATCACCCTCTTTTGTGAACAACCTCTTTTTAGGGTTGTGTCTCTTGGGATCTGTCTTGTAGAGACTGACATCTTCAGTTGCTGGTATTGATAAACTGTCAATTTTCAATGATTTTATGTGGAGGTTATTCAAAATATTAAGAATACAAGTTACTTTAGGAATATTAGCAATGTTATTAAACCATTTATATGTCAAAGGTAGGTAAGATTCTAGTTTACTAGAACCTAAAGATTGCATTAATATATGGTATGAAGGGAACAGCACCAAGTCAGCTAATGTGAAGAATGGGCCCTCTGCAAACTGATGACTCAAATCCAAATCTTCAATCTTAATAGTGCAGTCCATTTCAAGCTCCTTCTTAGCATTGGACTTCCATTTCCTGCTTTTTGATGCTCTTGTATTAGCAGTTGATTCTATGTTATCCTCTGTTTTTTCATCACTTTGACTGGAGTTAAAATTAAGTTTCTTGAAGTCCCTAGCAACTTTATAAACATTGTGAATTCTGACAGGCTTATGAAGATGGTTTTCAAAGCGTATTAAGTTTTGCGGTACCTCTGTGAGATTTTGCGCCCTCAGTATTTCTTTTACTGACTCTATTATGTCTACTTCACAGAACTTTGTCCATATTGATACTTCATTGGGTGCCTGAAGGCAGCTTTTGCGGAAACCGAGCAAGCCATCCTCGTGCTCTTGTGGTGATTGTGGAAGAGTTCGATATTTACAGATGTGTCTAGCAACTGCACACAGGCCTGTTATTACTGTATCTTCATGGATAACAACAGGAAATACACAGCATGATGCTTGCCACGGAAGCAGACTCCCATCCATATAGTTTAAAACTTCTTTAGCAGTATCTAAATAAACTGTGACTTGTTCCCGTGAAGGGACAGATAAATATACGAATTTGAGATTTACCTCTTCTGAGGAGCAATAGTTATAAACACAATATATCAAAAGAGACTCAACAGACACTTCAATTTTTGATGTCGATTGAAATTCTTCATCGCTTGTATACGTCTCTAAATAAATTACGTTTGTCATATTTCTATTTATATAGTAAAGACAAAAACGTTAATAAAATATAAAATTTAACCAAAACACAGCGACCAAATCAAACCAAAACAAAATGTGGAAATGAAATGACAGGTCGGTCAGGAGTCTGACAGATGAAATTGCTTTTTAATAGCACAGATTCAAATAAAACAACTTTCTACACTATTAATGTTAACCACAATCTGTGGTCCACAGAGTACTTTGTAATGTTTACCACGGCGGAATTTTGACTAAGCACAGAGTACATGATAAATACTGAAAACTGTAACTAAAGACATGATGCACTGGATCCATCATCCCTCTCTTTTTTCTTTATTTTTTCACTCACGGTTTCGTGATCACCTAAATTGATGAAACAGAAAGAGTCGGCCTCGCCACATTGCCTAAGCAAGAGTTAGTGTAGTACTTTTTACTTGGCTTCAATTAGGTCCCGATTTCAGTTCTGGCTTTTGGCAGGTTGGGTCGTGTCGGTAGGTGTATGCTCAGCCTATAATAACGTAGTAGGCAGTGATTCTCTTTGATACAAATTGCAATCAATGTCAATGTCAGAGCGAAGATGAGAATCAGCTGATTTTATTCATTAAATAAATTCTCCCGTGTAGGCGTGTATGTATATGTCTGTTAGTAAAGGTACCTTTATAGTTTATGGAATATCAACTTAGACAATTCTATACTACAAATATCAACAGCATAATAAAAACTAAAAATATTACAAAATAACCTAATTACAAAAGCGACGACAATGTTGGAAGTAATAAATGGGTTCCTTTTAATTTATCTTACAGGACTGTGTGTCCTCAACGTATTAGTTCCATGCTTGGTGAAACCGGTAAATATAATGACTGAAAAATTCAAAATAATGTATTTTTTTTGTTTACTCTGAATTAAACCCAACCTGCTGTAATTTTCAGATTGCAGCTTGCTTTGCTAGACCATCTAAGGAGGAACGATCTCTCTGGGCCGATACGCTGAAACTTAAAAACGAGCAGAAGACCATTTCGATGAAAGAAGAGTTTGCTGCATACTCCAAACTGCAACGCAAAATCAACAAACTTGAGGCAGAATTGAAAGACATTTCTCAATCCCGAATGAGTAAAAGTATTGCAATCAAAGGTTCAGTGCGCATTGGGCTTCAGGTTTTGTGCGGATTTGTAATCTTTTGGTCAATAATATGGTTCAGACGTGAACCGGTTATGGCTTTGAAAGGAAATTTGTTTCCATTGACAGATTTTCTTAGGTACCCGTGCAGTACACCTAATGCAATATCTCCACATGTTTGGGTCCTGATCTCCAATATCTCTATCAGGAGTCTCATAAAACCTTTCGTATCATAGATGCAGAAAGTTGAGTGATTAATGTACATGGACTAAAGCTATGGTAGTGGTAATGTGTGGGTTTGTTGCATTAAATTATAATAAATATTTCAGCATTTAACTTTACTAAACAGCACTGGATTAGGATGGTGGAATATGCCCCAGGTCTCCTTAGTTTGAAGAGAAACCTGTGTAGGGCTAATGGTTTTTTCATTAGTTGGTAAAAACAATTCACACTTGTTGGTCACCACATACAGCCACAAATGAATTCAGCCGAACTGAATGTTAACTCACCCTAATGGGTTGTAGTCACGTTTTATCCGAGAATATTGATTTGCAGTAGATTATAGCATTAATTATGTAAAATCTACTTTGCAACAAACCGGGAGCAAAAGATATGATGGTGAATACTTATTATTTGGAGTATGGGGTCAAACCCATCAGCCACAGTGACATGAATAGATCTATTGTAGATCCATTTAGTTTATATCTCTTCCCTAAGGCCAACCGTTGACATGCAACTGTATGGTACATCCAAAATATTTGTCTTTTCGTTTGTGTTCCAGATTGTTGCAAAGTAGATTTAAATGTATGTCTCGATGCATCATGCATTTATTATGGCCGGGATGTAAAATGTTAACCTAACTTAATGAACATTATGTAACTGATTTAGCACTGTTTGTAGGTTCACAGCATAGTGTCATACCAAACATAAGTCGGCAGTGCCAATATTGGTGATACACCCATTAATAAGACCCATGTCCTGAGAACCCCATGGTTCTCTTCACAGCTCATATTGTAAGCTTTTATATTATTATAGCCCTTTGGAACTGTTATATTTATTTAGTAGCTTTTGATACATTAATATGTCAAGTAACTAGTGTAGAGTTAGTGTAAGATAATCAAATAAATTTCTCATGTATTTTTCTAAATATTTATTTATTAAACAAAAGTATCTTATACTCAGTCTGACACATGTCTAATTTTGTTCTTACAAAATATGTAGGTATTCAAATACAGCTAAATATGGCCCACCAGAATAATTCCTGTTATTATTATGCCAATATAAACTGTTTTGAATTTGACATATTAAACTAATACCGAAAACAAAATTTAAGTGTGCATCTTGACTAATCAGCAAAACATGAAAAAAGGAAGATAGGTGTACATTTTTTGAATCAAAAACTATTGCGTAATACAACTAATATTTACAAGCACTATATCACAGCTCACAACTTACTAATATCTGTGCTACGGGACCGTGGAAGTTGTGGAAATTGATACAAAAAAGTTTTGTTTAATTTTCTCCTTACTAGCTAAATTTACATTTAAAAAATGTAACGGTAGTTTCACTACATTGAAAGCAACCTATAAGACATGCAGGCACTTATTTTAACTTAGTTGTAGTTATTAATCACATAGAATATTTTTTTACAGTTAACATCATAAATATACAAAGACCAATCTATATAACAAAATGTTTGTCGCTGTGAAATTTATGATTCACAAATGCCTTATTTTCCTGCATCTGGCTGTTTTATGTTTTTGTTTGTTAATATCTTCAACTATATACCTCTTATTATTAGACACTGATAAAGTGACTAGTAAGATTGCATAGTTATCATAATTGTGATGTTGAATGATTATGAACAAAATTATTAGACATAATTTTACTGTATCAGATAAATAACAATCATGCCAATACATTGTGCATATTGTTCCTGCATAATTTGTGCAAAGACATTTGATTCTGCTAAACAAATCAGGCGACTAGAACAATGTTGACTATTTAACTATTTGGAATCGTAAGTAGGCGAATCAGTCACGTGGCGTCGAAATACTTCAGTTTCTATATTAACAACAACCACCGAAAATACGTAACAGAGTTTATGAAAAATTCTAAAACACAAAAATACTATTTAGATCTTGGTCTCTTCTATGGTGAAATAAAAAAATTTGTAACAAAAAGTTTATCGCCACAACACATCTGTAACCTTGTAACTTTTTAAGTACTGGCAATTTTCTTAGATATTCAATCAACCCATTCTTCACTGCAGATATTTTGATACAAAAAGCACTCGAGTTACCAACTATGTTCCGAACATGGTCACTATTCAACTTTCTTGCGAGTTCGCAACATAACAATAGCGAATGTTCGACATGTGGCACAGTAATGGACAACACTTATCCTATTAAACATTATAAACATAATAATTTACAAATAGTGATCATCGAGGTTATTCGTAAATGATCTGCTGACCATTCATGAGAGTTTACACAATCATTTGTATTACAGAGGCACTATTAAAATAGAATTATTGAATTCACACTTGACGACATTACATTTCTGTGTATATGCAGGCACAAGTTACATTATAACATTTTATTGTAATTGTACTGTTATTATAGCACTTGTTCAGCTAAATGTATGCGGATCTAACAGAGCATCCTCAAACATGGAATCACTAGGGCCATTTTCTGGCAACCTTACTACGAACCATCGCTACAACGGTGATCGTTTGACTTTAAAATAACTTTTTAATGACAATCCGTTACTCTCACCAACTTCCTGCCTAGTGGGCAGTGGTTCCTACGAGCTAGAGAGAAGAGGGTCCACCACGCTGCTCCAGTCTGGATCTAAAGACGATTACAGGGCAACAGTTTCATGATTACACGGTGACAATAAAAGCTCGATCTACTCTCTCCGACTTCCGGCTTGGTGGGCACTGGTCTCTACCCAACGCAGAGGGTCCACCACGCTGCTCAGTCTGGATCTAAGGACGATTACAAGGCAAGTTTCATGTTAACGGGGTGGGTCTAGGAAACTACATGGTTCACAACTCCCGTCGCTGATGGATGGCTAGGTGTTCTCGTAGAAGGAGTTGTTGAAGTGTGTCGTTAACAGATACACGACTGCCTCGTATGTGGACATCATAATCGCGGTGTTCGGTATTTGTCGTACGAGCTGAGTGCCCAGGCCCCTGTGGAGATGACAAAATTGGATTAACATTCAATAAAACATGTGCTTAACCTAGTATGAGCTATTTTGATAAAATCCACATTCGACAGGCGGTCAGTCCATTATTAGACTTTAAAAAAAAGTCCGAACCGATAACCTCGTGCTTTTGAGGTCAGTAATAAAATTACACTACTTATACTAGGTCCTAAGTTACGTTAAGTACTTCTTCATCATATAGAAAGCTCTCAACATATTTCGCGTGAGTTACGTGGGTGACTGATGACCGCTTTTGTGCTGAGGACACTTCAATCAGTCGGCCCCGGTTATTATGGTAAGGTGATACACTGAGTTTCTTTGATTGGCCACTAACCATTCCGCCCTGGAATAGACAGAAAACACGTGCGCCGTCTAGCGGGCCCCTAACGGATTGCATTAAACCCGATAGTCAAACAACCAAATAGGTTTCGCGATACCCTCCAGTGCGTCTCCAACCCCATAACTTGGGTTTGCCAGAACTAGGGTGCCCTCAGCAGTGGCACCAGATAAGCCCTCACCAGTTGTTTAAATCGACAGCCGTGCAGTATTATCATAGACCCTCGCGTGCATTTTTGTGTAATGTTTCCCAGACCACTCTCGTGTCATACAGTGTAGTGAAATGTAGTGTATCCCAGACCCCTCGCGTGCCGTGCATTGTATTGTTTCCCAGACCCCTCTCGTGCCATAGTCTAACTAATGTGTCCCTTTCTTGCCGTACCGTGCAGTGTAGTTACGTGTAGTGTATCCCAGACCCCTTGGGTGCCGTGCAGTGTAATGTTTCCCAGACCCCGCGCGAGCTGTGCAGTGTAATGTTTCCCAGACCCCTCTCGTGCCATACAGTCTTATGTGTCCGAGTTAATGTGTCCCTTTCGTGCCATACCGTGCAGTGTAGTGCTGTGTAGTGTACCTCAGACCCCTTGAGTGCCGCGAAATGTAATGTTTGCGAGAGCGCGTGGTGTTTCGAAGAACTAGGGTTGACCCCTATTCATTGGCATCAGGCTAGCCACTCTTAAGTTGCGCGAACTTGCGTGCGACTTGTGCCGTGCCGCCTTTGCTAGAACTGGGGTCGACCTATCTGCACTTGCATCTCCAGCTGTACCGTACCGTGCCAAACAGCAACTTACCTATAGACACCGCGGTACCCCTCCTCGAGCCACACGGTGTGCAGCGTCTGCCAGAACTTGCGGTACTTGTCGCCCTCCTCGCGCAGCCGCGTGCGCGCCACCTCTGCAACAAACACTCGTATGATAATAATGCCTTCATATCTGCGCACGTCGCTCTTATATTAAAGTGAAGTATAACAACTAAACGGAATATGTTATTTATGACATCTAAACATAATCAAGCGTTTTTGGTCAGCGTTGTCCGCTGAACGGATTTTGATGAAATTTTCAAGCATTGTACCAGGTAGGGTTTGCGCGGCGAGTGTCAATCGTAACAGATTGATGAGTTCAGCCGCTTGTTTCGGCCTATAGTTGGAACTTCACACTCGGGTCGGCCACTCATCAACCACGAACCGGCATCGGAGCAGCGTGGTGTAGTACGCTCCAGGCCTCTTCAGTTGTAGGAGAGACCTGCGCCCTGCAGTGGGCCACATTGGGTTGCAGCCAAGTCGCGATAGGGTTACTGACCATGTGGGTAAGCGATGCAAGAGGCGACGGTCTTGGAGAAGGCGCCGGCGGCCATGAACTCGACGAAGTCGCGCGGCGAGCGCTGGTCGCTGGGCACGCCGTCCTGCGCGCGCGCCGCCACCAGCCGCGCCTTGACCGCCTCGTACAGCACGAAGTGGACCACAGTCTCGCTGATGCCCATGTACGACGCCGTTATGCCCTTGTAGAAGCCGCGGATGCCCTGAAACGATAATAATAATAATTATTATATTTGTATCTCGTTGACATATCACGGGTTCCAGATGTAACTGGACCCGGTTATTTGGAAGGTTTGCGTGGGGACACAGGTCCAACACGTAGAGGTCCCTTTGAGACACTGTAATGTTAATATATGGTGTAAACTTTATTATACCTCACTAATGTTTAGTACAAAAGGCGGACTTAATGCTCAAAGCATTCTCTACCAGTCAACCGTAGGTAGTGGGATAGCTTATCACAGTATTTGTGATGGCAAGATGTAGGTACTAGCATTAGTAACGAACAAAATGTTTGTCTGTTTGTTTGTAAACCCACCCACAAGCTCTAAGTATGAAAAATTAAAAAGTTATCGCAGGTAACACTTTTAGTCATTCATTCATACAACACAATTGTATGATCTATGGAAAATGGGTGTGGCGGTGGTACCGCCCCGGGCGAACCGTATACAGCTGCCGAATTGCGTAACGCAAAGCGATGCGCTTGGTATCGCATTCATCTGATCAGTCTTTTTTGCAAATTTGAACTCTAAAAGACATCGGCCGGCGTCATTAAAGTTCAAATTCGCACGAAAAATCAAATGAATGCAGGCTGCCTTTCGGACATCTATGAATAAAAATCTATATATAAATCCCGCATACCGTCCTGGCGTATATCCTCTTGATGCACTGCACCGCGGTAACGTTCTGCCCGTCCAACTGCAGGCGTGTCTTCACAAACCAGATGGGATTGGTCATCGTGCACGACACGAAGCCTGCAACAGACAAATTTAATCTATTTAAAGAAGAAGCTGACCGACATATCAACGTACAGGTCAAACCGCTGGGTGTACAAACTTGAGATGTTGGTTTTCTCTAGCCTCTAGAACGTGGAGTTCCACTAAGAAAGGATTAAAAAAAATTATAATCCTGAGGGGTTAAAATAGGAATGAAAGTTTGTATGGAAAACGGATTCCACATATTACTAATACAATTATGCAATAAGACGTATGTTGCGGCAATACAGTAGGTTCAGCATTCAACTTTCGGATACGACCCTCCAAAGTCTGTTCCTTAGTAATGGTCAACACTGTAAAGGGCTCGGAAACAGCTGAATGGATTTTGATGAAAAATTAGGTTCATAATTCTATAAATGAAGGAAAAAAAATTCAATTGAAAACACACTAAAAA
>DWLO01000824.1:0-17543 GCA_018245335.1 Dalla quadristriga | reverse complement strand
TTGGGAACTCAAACACACACTCATATTATGTATGTATACATTTTATATTAATGTCTACTTTATATGTATAAATGAACAAAATGCTATTACTGCAGCTGCAACACACAGATGCTTAGACTAAGGTATGTAAACTAGATTAAGAAATAAAAAATTAAAAAAATTTACAAGTATGGTTATCGAGAACTGTTGCGAACTGCCAACAAACTGGCTCACAGTTTGGCAGAACACAAAATATGTGTATGTAGATTGTGGTTTAAATAAATTAAAAAAATAATAAATTACGGTTGGGTAAAAAGACCACTTTACTTATTATTATTTGTTAATCTGAACTTCTTGAATGTTCAATACTATTGTACAACTAACATTGTCAATGCTAATATTGATAATATAATCTGTTACTGTTTTCTTTCGCGATATATTTTTTGTAGACTAAGGTTTATTTATCATTAGCTATTACCCGCGACTTCCACCGCAATAAATTTATGATCAATATTTGTATTTAAAAGTATCCTATGGCCTTCTCCGAGACTCTAACTACCTCTCTACTAAATTTGATTAAGATCAGTTGTATGGTTTAGCCGTGAAGGCGCTTAGGCGTATCAAACAAACTGATTTTATTTGGATTGTGGATGAAAGTTTATTCGTCAATTTTTAATTTTGCATGTATTCCTAATATCCTGTGTATTAAAGAGATTTTAAACTTTTTCATCTTTTGACAAGAAAATTCCAACTTTATACCGGGAATCTGTCAATTATACCTTTAACTACGCATGATGCTTATAATTACCTTAATAGCTTGATAGTAATCTCCAAGCAGGGAATGCAGGCGCAACAAGCCCACCAGGGAGAAATACCCCAACATCTTATAGAGCGAGTGCCGACCGAACTCACCCGCCACTGAGTCGGGGTCACCACCCGCAGCATATACCTAAGGAAAAGGGAAACACAAATGGTCATGATCAAAAGGTAAAATGATAACTTAACTACTATTTACTTACTACTTAACTAGAGATCGGATATGATCATGTTCAGCACAAACAGATACAAAAATGTTAACAGTGAGTCATAGATAGTGATTAAAATTGTTGTACCCGTAATATTTACACCCAATTAGGATATAGTACTTAATTTAGTAAAAATATTAATTTAAATGTATGTTTTTTTACTACCACACAGCACCCCTCCTCACACAAATAATTACATGTGGGGTAAAAAATTAACTTTTTAATAAATATGCATCCCAATTTTTAAAAAAATAAGAAGTCTCTTCCATACTACCCGGTTAGTTATACATTGTGGGGTTTCCTGGCATCGAGATTAATTTTTCAAAAATATATATATATTTTAGTACTTAAGCTAATGCATGAAATGAACTATAGGTAAATATGCATCCGAATATCTGATTTCTACCTATAACCAAGTAAGAACTCGTACACATGTCATAACTACAACCGACAGCTGTCAGTAGTTCGACTGCACGCAACGGCACACGACGACACCTCAATTTCATTGGACTTGCTAGCGTCGAGGATTTTGTACTTTATTGCCCGTGTATTATAGTTCATTTCGCTACCGACTTTTGTCAAAAAATCTTTTTGCGTCGTTTGACGGCAACCGCCGCCTGTAGTTTATGTTGTTTCACTGCACGCGACAATAGCCGCCGAACGTCATGAACTGCAATCAGCGGCTGCCGTCGAATTAAAAAGGGACTGAAAGATGTATAAAATGAAACATGATTAAACGAAATAATTGTAAGCTGGTGTTAGGAAGGGACCTAAGGTGAACGTTAATATTTTGCTTACAATACCTCAAGTTGACGCTTGATGTTGGACTTATCCACGAGCGAATGTAGCACATTAAGAATGCAGAGAACATTCCATGCTTTGTTTTCAGTGTTGAGCTCAACAATCTCAGCTTGGCTTAATTTTGAAGTGCGCGACCTGTTTTAAAAAATATCCTGTCTTTGAGTACAACCTTATATTCCTACTAAAGTTAGAAAAAAAAAAAAAATCAGCAATACAATGTTTTAAACTAGAGAATCTTGAGACAGTTAAGTACATTGATTACATTTGACAATCATATAAAACTTAGCCTCCAAAAAAATTTCGGTACAAAACAGACAGACAAACGCCTGGTCCACATAATAATTATTTCCGAATTCTAACGAATATTATACCTATCATCGCAATTTTCCGGTGTTCTTAATATTTTAGGAACAATATAATTAATGATTTTTTTGGGTAACATTTTGTTTATGTTGTTTGAGAATAGTTACTTATATTTTGTTGTAAATATATTGTGTACTATTTACGATTTAATTATTACCAAAGAACGAACAGGTTTCCCATTATTTTATTATCACACTTACATATCACATTCTGTCAGAACTCACCTGTACTGCGCAAAAGATTGGAATTGATATACAAACTCATCAATCAATTCCCACAACCACTGGTCAGGTAGCTCCAAGGGTACAGGTGTTTCAGCGGAGAGGATGTAGTTGAACAGATCACAGTAGTTGTAAAAGGAGAGGAATCTTTGTTCAGGCTTTGGGCCACCAGGCACTCTGGCGTAAATATCGCGGTAGTACAACTCTTTGTACAAAATCATGAATACCTAAAACATTTGTACATTGTATACCTATTGCAGTTGTGACTTGCAAATCATGTGCAAACACTCAGAGGTCACATCTTTAAATCCTGATTTGGAAATGATACACTGGTCATTGAAATATACTGTGCAATATCATTTTCAATGCACAAAAAACAAAAAAAAAGATGCTATTATTCAAACTGAAGAAATATATACAAAAGTTTGTACAACAGCATCTGTGCATTGAAATGATATTGCACAGTATATTTCAATGACCAGTGTATCCAACCTGATACAACCTGAATATACGCTGAGAATTAACTAAATTACATAATATATTATTATATCTGTGAAAGGCTTAACTAGATGACAACTATATTAACATTTGCTACTTATGGAAGTTTTTATTACATTGGTTTCGAACTTATGATTCATACCATGGAAATATAGACACAATTTATTAATTTGTCATATTTATTTGAATTTGTAATGTTATTGGGATAGTATTTTATTCAAGTTATTTATAATTGTATCAATAATATTCAATGGGTACTTACATGATCTTCATCCACAATTGGAGCCACTTCTTTCTCATCAGGCCAGGGAGTGTTTTCAAAATACTGCTCAGTCAGTTTAGGGAAAGTGTTTTCATACAGATTCAGAATTTCAAAGGTCATACCCTCATTAATCATATTGCGGAAGTATACCAGGAACTTCATAACCTGAGGAGCAATTTATCAGTTGTTCATATTTGACATTTCAGTTCTGTCACTACATTCCATTAATGTTAACTAGACCTTGTGCCATCTGTTTTGCTTACACGGTAACTGTTGTAAAAGTATTTGGACGACCTAATACATGGATTATATTGCATTCTGTGGATATAATAATATAATAATAATAATGATAAAAATGATTTATTGACCATAACTTTATTACAAACTTTCGTTTTGAGGACTCTGACTTCTAGAGAAGCGTGAGCTGTGGCCTAGTAATTCAGTCTAAATTAAAAAGTTGATTTTAAGCAGTCATAGACTAAAAGGGGCTACATTTATACCATCACTTTATGCTCAAATTAAACAACCAGTCCATAATAGATAGCTATATTAATTTTGGTTTTGGATATGTTATTCACAGGAAAATATTGTGAGCAATACCTGCACATCTGAGGGTTTTGATTATCTTATTAAAACATTATATAGTCTGCTGTAAAGTGAAGCAATGATAACCATTGGTAAAGCCACTGGTTAATACTTTGACCTTCTACTCCTGAGAGAAGACCCTTGCTCAGTAGTGGGCCAGTTATGGGTTGTGCTGATGATTAAATTCTGCTTACCCAAATTTTTAGTCAGAGCAATAGTCTCTCATTCAGAGACAAGCCTCACAAGCAGCATGTGATACACCACTAACTCACAACCAGTGTGTAATACACTCCAAACTGAGGAGTTTTTTATACAGATTGTTTAGTCATATTGAAGGTCAATTAAAGCTAAAATCATAACCCAAAATAGCTTTAGAATTAAGTCTATTTACCATTTCTGGCATTTTGTAGAATGATGATCTATCATATTCCAAATCGTATTGGGGATCTCCAGTATGAGGCTCATAGTCACTGTATGACTTATGAGTCAGGTCAGGAGCTAGGCTATGACCTGGCTGCAAATAATATGAAATTATCAAATATTAACACAGGGTAAAAGAGAAGATTTGAGATATGTTAATAAAGAAATATATAGAGTAATTACGAAATATAAAATAAATATGGTGGAGCTTAAGGCATTTGTTCCCCATTATGTTCTATATAAAATTAAAGAAATAAATAATAATATAACCAAGTTTTGACGATACAGAAACATAACCTAATAGTGCAGTATGTTGGCATTATTATGGCTTAATAATTGTCATTGTGTTCTATAATAAGTGATGACAATTACCTCATTATAGTCATCACTAGAATGCATTATGGTATCTTTTACAAAACGTAATCAAAAATACTAATTTGTTGGCAAATCGTTTACTACATTCACCAGATTTCACCAGCCAGGCCACAGTACAGTACAAGCCAGCACACCTTTGCCGAAACTGACATTGACATTTCCTCTTGGCGTTTGTGCGTAGTCCACAGAGTACATTGATTTATACTTAAACAGAGTACAGAGTGGGCGATTCAGTCCACTGGTAACTGTCTACGGCCCATTGTAATCCGTCTAACCGCTACATGTTTTACCGCGAAGAGAGTTTAGTCCTGGTGCCTTAATCGGTAAAGTGTTTTAATATTATTACTAAAGGTTCATGTCATACGATAATCCGCAGAGCCCGGTGGTGCCGTGCGTGTACGCTTCGACCATAGAGTAATTTATACGTGTATACTTCCTGTATATATTATTATACTCTTTGATATACTGAAAACTGCGACTTAGCTACCGACGACGCGTACCATGCCGGTGCCGCGTAGGTAAGACGTGCACGAACGTAGGTAAATAATGTGAAATGTTTATTGACTTCAAAATCTTCCACTTTGGTGTCTTTGACATTAGTTTTTTCGTGGATTAACTGTCAAATGTACGAAAGTGTAAAGCTCGCGTTGGGGTTTCAGGCAATATAACAATTGCCTTTTTTTTTTAAAAATTAAACTAGGAAATGAATATTCTGTGTGGCTTCAGTTCAGTCACACTTGAACAGGATTTTACGAAAAACTTTTATTGAAGTTAGTTCGTTTAGTTAGTATTAGTTGTGAATAGGAATTTAACTATAGGATTTTGTAATCGTCAGATAATGAACTATGGTCTATGGAAATTAAAACGGTCATACCTACAGTCATACTATGACTATAGGTACGTGTATTACATGGAACTTATTTTAAACGTGGTTTTGCCCACAGTATGTGATTTTGCCCGCTGCTCCGCCAGCGTACAAATTCCTTGTCAAGCTCCCAGGATTCGTTGCAGTATAAAATTATACTACAGTATATAATACAGTTATACCCCTGTATTACATTTCGATGTAATTGGGTCAGCGACATAACCGTGATAAACTATGATAACTACAGAAACTATAAACTTACTTTATCAAGAAATATTAATGCACAGTACTCAGTTAATGTGATAATATTGTATACATTAATTACGGATAATAACTATTCATCTTTTAATTCATTTTATTTCATAATTTTGCTAACGAAAATACATAGTTTCCGTTTCCTAGCACACATTATAGTCCGTCTCGTCAACTCTTGCCCCGTAAATTATTTGAGTGCTGTTAAATTTTACGGATAGATTGCTTAACAACTAACGTCGAGATCGGACGATGCTACTGAAGCGTAGACCCCTAGGTTCCTTTGTCTATAGCAAAGAGTTCCTATGTACAACATAAATTTTATTATACTCGTAGATTATACCAAAGAATGTAATAATGAAGACTATACTCTTTTGGTGGGCTGCTCTATATGATTATTATACTCTTTGGTGTGCTGTTTTAGCGAGTTCTTGGTTGACTGACAGGAAATCGTAGGTGTCAATTTCGTCACAGATTTTTGTGAAAAGTGAGAAACCCTCAAATAAAAATGTTAACCAGAAATGCTGCCAGTTTATTCTTTCGCTCATCCTTAGTTGGAAAATGTCCAGCATATTTCAGGAATTTCTCTGCAACTGCTGTGAGGACTGATATAGTGAAAATACAAAGTACTGATGACTTTAAAGATAAAGTCATCAATAGCAAAGTTCCAGTGGTTGTAGATTTCTTTGCAACGTAAGTGTAGATTTATCAATATCACAGCTTCATGAATTTGAAAGAAAATTTAATTAACCAACATTTGGCTGTCCATCCATCCATCCATCCATCAGCCTTTAGAGGTCCACTGCTGGACATAGGCCTCCCCTAATCGACGCCACTCCGACATTTGGCTGTGTTGCAACATAATTGGTTTGTGTTCTTACTTTTTTGGTTATTGTAAGCTAAGGTTAGGTTTATTATGTCGTTAAAGATAAACGGAGAATGTTAGGTAATATTGTATTAATACTTATATCTGTTACAGATGGTGCAACCCATGCAGACTCCTAACCCCACGGCTTGAATCCATAATATCAGAGAACAAAGGAAAAGTCGTACTTGCAAAAGTTGACATTGATGAGCAGACAGACTTGGCTCTAGACTATGAAGTGAGCTCTGTACCTGTCTTGGTGGCCATTAAGAATGGCAAAGTACAGCAACGGTTGGTGGGGTTACAAGACACAGATAAATTGCGCAAGTGGATTGAGCAGTTTACCTCAGAAGAATCAAAGGCAGAAGTCAAAGCTTGAAAAAGATATTACTGATATTTAAATTATTATTGTTGTTACCCATGTGTAGTTAAAAAATAAAAAGTAATATTACAACAGTTTATTCTTCTAGACATTGCAATAAACTTCTAGCTCTACTGTAAACTTTGTCATCAGGTTTTATTGCTGATTTGTCATTTTCAGTGTCTTCCTTGGACTGTTCCTCATCCTTCTCATGTGCTTCTGTCCAGTCGTCCATTTGTTTAATTATCTTGTTGGCATCAGCTAACAGCATGTTTCTGATGTTACCCTTAGCAGATTCAAAATATTCCAAGAAAACAGGCCACGATGAGTCTGGTACAAGTAGTGTTGAGAACTTGTTTTTATATAGCCACACTTGTTTTGCTTTCATAAATTTCCAGTTTTGCCTGTCGTGCTTCCACTGCGACAAGTATGTGACACATTGTGATTTAAGCTGGTCCTTAGCGGCTGCTTCTGCTTCTGATTGTCGTTCAGCATGCTTTTCTCTTTTCATCTGCCGAATAGACTTCTTATTCTTTTTTCCTGTGGATTCCTCGGGCACGACTTGTTTTTTTTTCTTCCTCTTGTGTTTGACTTCAGGTTCAGAGTCATCATCATCTTCAATATGTCTTTTTGAAGGTGTATGTTCTGAATCACTGTGTGTATCTACATTGTGCGATTCATTGTTATCGGACTCTTGTTTACTGTTAGTAAGGTCTTCTGAAGCAAAGTTATGGTTGGGTGGTTTTGATTTATTACCCTTGCTTTTTTTCTTCCTTCCACCCATTTCTGGATTATATTGTTGCTATTGACTCCTTTTAAGATACACTGATTGATGACTAAAAGGCAATAAGTATACTAATTACAAAGTATTCTACGGTATATTAAGTTATATGCATGCGCTCAGTCAGTCTGATGCTTTACCTATTTCTATATATATATATTAACCTAAAAATTTATATCGATTGACGTTATCACAGGTACCGAACTTGAGTTTTGACAGCACAGACAATGTAGGGATATACTTGACAGTGACACTTGTCGGGTTGGTGAATCTATGGATTAAAGAAAGTAAAAAATAGAAAGGAACGCTGCGGGGATGATTACATTATTGATGTATGTATTGTGGGTCAATAAAATTACTTTTAAAGTTCTAAAAACAATAATCAAAAAATTAAAAACGGAAGGTATCTTTCATATTTGTTCTAATAAAGCATTTGTAAATTATTTACTTTGTTTATATAATTTTGAATATTATTTTCACTAAAATGGTCACCCAGCCTTTTGCAATTTTTGGCACGTCACAGCCGCGTCATCATGTCCCCGTGTCTGCTTTTATCGCTGGGGAATTAAATTATTCGACATTATCATACCTTATCGATACCTTTTTATGTGAACTTTAAATTTAAAACTGTCTGTAAATTAATATTTAAAATGGAACTACTAAGGCAGGTGTCTAACACACAGTTTCTATATCCTGCCGCAGCAGTGGCTGTTGTTTTATTATGCGCGGCACTCGTATTTATGTTCGGTTTCCACTCAGTGGAACAGCCGCAATTCGATAAGCTGTCCCTGGTGTTGGACGACAAGAAGTCCTCCAACAAAAAACGGAAAACCAAGGAAAAGGTGAGTTACAATATGTTTCGTTCGCCCGGCCATTCAGACCAGACAGGCAATGTGTGCTCGTTTTATTTTTAACCTGTATAAGTTATTATAGGATTTTAACATAAGATGGACTATCAAAAATAAATTATAAGCTGGTTGTTTCATTTTTTCATATATTTTAGAAGTCATCGCCGAACCGCACCGTGAGCGACGGCGCCAAGGCGAAGACCGAGAGCTCCAAGAAATCACCTGCCAAAGAGCAGAAGGACGAAAAACCTACGGAGGTAGAAAAAGTGAAACCAAAAGAGAAAGTAGAGTCAAAAGCTGTCAAAAAAGAGGCACCTGTAGAAGCAAAGAAAGGAAAGAAAAGCAAGCAGCTGACTGATGCAGAGAAGCCAGCGGACTTTGATGATGCCGGATGGCAAGAGGTGCCCAAGAAGAGTGAAAAGAAGAAAGTAAAGGGTGCTGATGAGAAGGAAAAAAAGGAAAGTCCTGCTAAGAAGGAAAGTCCCACTAAGAAGGAAAGTCCCTCTAAGAAGAACAAGAAGAAGGGCAATAATTCTGATATAGAAGCGGGAGCTGGTAGCTATGTGGAGGAAGCACAAGAGGAGACTATTAGAATTGTAAGTGCTGTTGGCCCAGAGGTGGACGAGGACTCTGCTCGGGAGCTCCAAGCCCAGATTGAGGAAGTTCAGAGAGTGCTTAAAGAGGTAAGAATAAGCATAGCAATTATAAAAAAGCAATAGCATTGAATCTTTTTGTTTAAATAACCCTTCATTAACTTAATTGTAGTGGTTATAGAGAAAATTTATGTGAAATTTAAGATTGCTGGTTAACTTAGTGATCAAAGAAAACCTAGTAAAAAAATAATTAAATATTGTAGCTAAGCATGTTTCTACCTTCAGCCCCTTGTGGAAGAGTAGTGGCTGTTACCATGTACAACTAACAAAAAGGTTTAAAAAGTTCTCAAAAGGTCTAGGACAAAGCATAATCTCCATAATCTCAGGATGATAACAACAATGTATAATGATGTACTCATCATAAATGTTAGCAATCATGGAAACATGTTATGATGTAGACTATATTAAACATTAATTAAAGTAGTAATGCTACAAAGTAAACCAATCTATTATTATAGTTCCATGAGTTCAATTTCTGAGTTATTAGTTAGCAAATAATATTGTGTATAATCAGGCGACATTATAATTAATAATAGTTATCATTATTTATAATAATAATAATAGAAGGCTTTATTCATACAAGTATGTATACTGATTTTTTGTCCTATTTTATTAATTTTAATTTTAATTTTGCCTCGATGTCTTTCTGTGTGCCTCTTGACAAATGCCTCTTTGTCTTTGTCCTATTTACCACTTTTCCGGGCCCCTAATTGTGTGTCCTGTCCATTTCCATATATATATATTCATTCTTTATATATATGGAATTATATTCCATTTGAGTATTCTGATAGTTGCCGTAATGTCCTTTGTTTTGGTGTGTTTCTTTATAGTTGTATTTTGAAATCCTGCCTTCACTTTCAGTTGGTTCTCATCAAGCGTCATGGTTATTCTGTTGAGAATTAACTTGGCGAAGACTTTGTAGATGTTTGACATGAGGCTGATTTTTCTATAGTTATTAATATTATTCTTGTCTCCATTCTTGTGTAGCAAAGTTATGGTTGATGTTGTCCAAATTTAGCAAGTTAGCATTTAGTGTTAGTAAATAATATTGTGTATACTAAGGCAACATATTTATTAGTTTCCTTAAAATATTCATCAGACTTAATTTGCATTGGATCTATGGAAACCTTTTTATCTTGAATATGGTATTGGGAATTTAGTTTTTACTAATGCTATTTATGTGAGTATTGGCAAGCCTGCATAAATCTTAACGAATTTGTTTTGAGCTGAAATTAAGGCTTAATTATGACCATATAAAGAGAATTATCTAAATAGCTTTTGGTTCACATTACATATAATAATTCTGGAATATTTTAATGTAGGCGGAGCGTCGTGACCAGGGTGTTGCCAGTGTGGAGGATGAGGAGTCCCCTGAAGATGAAGTGAATGATGTGAAGGATCTCAGGAGCAACAAGAAAAACGAGAACAAGGAAAAACAGAAAAAGAAGGCTAGTGAGGTAAGTTTACTGTTGGATAATGGTTTAATCGAAATGTAGTAAGTGAAATTAGCAGAACTGTGTGAACATTTTAATGTAAAAAGAAATAATAATTCGTTTTAATTTAAGTCAAAAATCTTCTCATTTATATTCTTGTAAACCTCCTAGTCTTCAGGCTTTTCTGTCTACTAATGATTAAGATGAGCGAGTTATCATAAATGTTTTTTATAAATTTCATTCCAGGCTACAGCAGTAGCAAAGAATGCAGCCAAGTCTGAAGAAAGAGATAACTCTGACTCTTCCGACAAAAAAGACGACCAACATACAGCACCGGCGTTTGATGAACTTGGAGGTTTGATAATAAATTATAATTTATTTGTTAACACACAAACCACCATTTCTTTCTTATCTTTGGTCTTACCTACTAGTCGACACTTCGGCGGCTGCAATTAACTCGCTTGTGTCGAGGATTTTGTACTTTAGTATCATTTAGCTATTAGCTCTTGCTTTTGACAAGATTTAATAAATTAAGAAAAAAAAAATTAAATAAATAAACGCATTTACACTCACACTCGCACCCGCACTAGGATTCCCTGTGTACAGAAAACAGTAATAATATTGTCCTCTGCGCAATATTTGGCTCTTCACAGTAGACATCCTCCCCAACAGACATCGGACAGAGCTTTAGTACAATAGAACCAAAGTAAAACAGTTCCGATTTCAGTACCCTACTCGTGAGTCTGAAGTTAAAATCCCACACTTCTGAAGTTTCGAAGTTATGTGTGTTTTAAGCAATTGAATATCACTTTTGCTGTGAAGGACATAAAATGCATGTTTTCTTTTCCATAATGTACTCAAAAGTCGTAAAAATATACTAACTGGCATATTGCTACCGTGCTGGAAAATGGCCGTGACTCTTCTCATGCAGTGAGGAGATTTTGCTCAGTAATGTGCTGTATATACTTACTTACTTACTATATATACTCTTGAATACGTTTTTTTAAAACATATTTACAAACACACTTACTTAAAGTGATGAAATTAATTCACAATATAATTGGGAAACGAATCTACAACAAAACAGAAAAATGTCAAAGTGACGTTTTTCGACGGCGACTGGAGGCGAACAGCGCGATACAAGGGTTGTACTGTCTTATCTAGATACCCTCTTTTAGACGGATTTTCCTGCACTTCCTTTAGTACATTATAATTCATATTTAACGGGTTGGAGTCGACTAGTTTCAGAAGTAAGTTTAATTATTTCTTAAACATGAGCCCGCTGAAAGTAAAAATACATTGGTAGTGTTACGAAATGTATCGTGGTTTTACAGATACGTGGTCAGACCCGAAAATTTCGAAGAAGAGCAAAAAGAAAGCTCGCAAGGATCAGTGAAGGGTAAGTGATGCAGACAGGGTCCAGCCGGGCTCGCCCCGCTGCTAGCTCAATGCCATTCACACCACTCATTAAACTACATCTGGATCTAACACATCATACTCAACATGCCTACATTGACGACTATAAGTTACGTTATCAATACGTCGTATCTTACGTCGGTAAAAGAAACGTTTTAAGAATGTTAAAACTTGTGTACTCGGCGTGCACTTAGCAATGCATTGATACAGCCAGGAATGGAACTGATACATGGGATATATCCAAAGTAACTATTTATTTATGATCACAAAAAAGGATAACTTAAACAATAATTTGTAAAGTGGTTGTCCGCCATTTATAAAATGGTTATCGGTGAACGTTATAGTTACGCAATCTTAATCCCTCAAGACTACCAATTCTTAACAATTGAATAAATACATTTACGTAATTTTGCAGGTGTTAGTTAGATACAAGTGTAGTTTTATAGGGTATGAAATTGTTAACATTAAGTTTTTATTACTATTACTGCTCTTACACATTCAATTTACTTACGTCCATGTTTTAGTTGCATATTTTATGTTATGACTTGTTTTTTTACATAATAATTTAATAATTGTTTTTATTATTGCATAATACTAGGTTTTGTTTTTGTTTCACAAGAGTCATTATATTTTTTATGGTAGAACTTTTTGGAATCTGCAATATTGTTTGGTGTTACAATAAATTACTGTTGTTGTGCTGCTGTGATATACAGCAGTTTACGTGTGGGAATTGCTTTTTGGAAAGAGACCAACGTGCTAAGTAATTGTAATAATTGTTAGTCTGTAATCTGGTGTAGAACATTATATTGTAATTAAGGTACCTTATTCTCTTACTAACTCTCAAAATCTTCTGGTGCTTGTAGTGATAAGTAATTCGCCTACATTCATTCCATTTGTGCGCATGTTGTCCACAAGAAAATAAATGTCTTCAATAATTTTTAATCTTTAACACTGTAGATAAACACAATATATTTTCCATATTACTACTTTCTGGAAACTTTTTTTCAAGTATCGATTCAAGCCTGGTTCCATCAATGGCTCAGTTTGTACTACCTAGCTAGTGCAATGTGTATGAATTGGAACATCGTTTTGCAAGTTCGTTAAAAAAATTACTCAAAATGAAATCCGTCGTTATTATTTCCATTAACAAAACGAACGACTCTTGGTTTGAGAATTGGGCTGATGATTTAGTAGCGACCCTTATAATGGGATCATACTAGGTACCATTAATACCATCATGACCCATAGGAATCTTAACCCGGACCAAAACTTCACGCAGTGTACAAGGGTTTCGACCAACATAACCATAATAGACCATGTTACCTATCATTAAATTAATTGGTACAAATTATAACCTTAAGACCCTAGATGACCCTTACTTTCAAAGGTATCCGAAAACTGTAAGTTGTATTACCATAGGTAATTGTCTGTTATTACAATTCTAAAGTGGTAGCAATAGTACTTATAGAAAAAGAATAAAACAATATTTTTAGGATTTTATTAAAACCTTTACATATTGTTATTTGCTTATAATGATGTAGCTCTTAGTAGATATTTTGTGTTGTGTCCTTGTGTCTTATTTATTTCGCAGAGTACTGCACTGTAGGTCATGCTTTATTCCTTCTATGTAGAAGAGTATGTGGATTTTTTCCGTCCGAACACAGTTTATTGTATGTAGTATGTAACATGAAATATTTCCTTATAATATCCGTAGCTGTTCGACGACTTTCCGTTTTCCATTGACACATATCAGTTAATCGAGTGATAGTATGTTATTAGTTCAAAACATCGATGTCTTATTGCAGATTCCTATTTTGTAAACCTAGATGTAAGTATAATTTGAAAACTTCAAAATGTCAAAAGTTGATTTTTTTGGAAACATTCTGAAAATGATAATAAATGCATAATTTATGATTACTATGTGTAGGATAAGAAACAATACATTAATATTTGAAATTTATGTAGTCACACAGAGGATTATATAATTAGAATAATTCATTGTAACGATTCGCTTTTAATTCTGAATATATCTGACATGCATTACTGAATTGTTGGATTTACTGTTTTTAATACCAGTGAATGTTTAGACCGCTTCCATTAAGATCTTGGCCCTTTGCCGTTGTTTAATTCCTGTTTCTAGTGTACGTTACTTTCAGAGGACGGTTTCATAGGCAATAGTAGATAATTAGTTAGAGTGAAACCGCTGCGACCTCTGCAACATCTTTTTATACTTTACCAACTAATGTTATTGTTATTTCTATTTCTGTAAATGCATATCTTAAGACATTTTCATAACTTTATTTTCAGTTGATTTTGTTTCTAAAAGAATATTGTTTCGTGCTTAATTTATTACACCGGTGTACTTAGGGCCTAAGTTTCTTGGATAACGCAGTCTAGTGGAATCTTAAAGGTGTTATTATAATAATATAAGTAGATATGTACGAGTATATTTTTCGTACAAGTACTTTAGATGTAAAAGATATTTTTGGCTTCATATTCATCAACAAGTATAGTAGGTATAGTGTCGTAACGCGGGCTGACATCGGCACACGTGGATATCTTATCTTGAAATGTTATTGTTTCATAGGTTCTAAAATGATGAATGTGTAATATAAATATTTTTTTAAAATCATTAAAGAGTGATATTGAGACGTTTTTCTTATTTTACTTTACACTGACCCTATCCGTTGCTGTCCTACTACCTTATGGTACATTTTAAAAATAAAAAACAAGTGTGTAGAAAAAAATTTAATCGTACAAAGATTACCAGTATAAAATGCCTACGAGATTCAAGAATACAGTGAAAAGTTAAATATACACAACGACAAGACTTATCAATTAAATGTTGTATGTATTAAGTACATTTCTTGTATTTAAGTAATTAGAAAGTGAATGTGGTGTAATTGTAAGTTATTACGCAGCTAGTAAATTGTCAAAAGTGTGAATACGCAGTTTTGTACCTACATTTTTTTCATTAGGTATTTTGATGTTTATAAGAACACAAGTTTGTGATCTGTGTTGCATACGTTGCACACACACAGTGCCAGATGTGACCAGCCCATGGGTAGGAATGAATTCGGAAGTTGCAGGAATCATAAACGTTGAATGTAGAGTTATGTTCAAAATTTTCATAATATGGATAAGGATACATCTGAATAAAACATGATACAAAACTAAATATTGTCTATCTTTCTTGGCATGTAATGTAGTCTTGTATTATAAGAACTTAAATTTGGGATTGGTTTCGGTGTTGTTTACATTATACATTATGTACCTACATTAGTAGGTACATATCGTATATCCACAAACATACACACGTATAAGTATACATTTTGTCTACAAAAACTTCAGGACGTAGATTGATCTATAATATCAAGTAGTTCCCTATCATGTACTTAAATTAGGTACTTAATACAACCGAACAAAAAAAGAACCGAATAGTTAAAACTATGATTCCGTCTAAGTTAGGTAAACTGATTAGATACAAGTTTTAATAATGATGTTCCAGTGCGTTACACACAGGTAGATTTGATACTATAATTTTCTGGAAGTCTGTAACCGTCCTAATAATTTGGCAACCCGCCGTAGCGCGCAGTGAGCCCAATAGCAAACTTGAATAGATTATAAATAAGGAGATTTCAAAGTGGTGGGGGGTTACGTTAGCGAAGTTCTAACCACCACAGTGAGATGAGACATTTTGTAAAAATATACATGTAGTAGTAATATTCAAATTCCAGAGTACCTACTAAAGGTTTGTCAACGCGTCACAATTTAAGACGTAGATCACCCACTTTTTATCTTTTCATAGATTAGTACCTATTTAACTACTACTTTGTACTAGCGGTCCTACCTTTGGATCTTACAGTAGGACATGCGCAGACAGGATTGTCAGATAGACCGGAGCGAGTGCAGGCGACCGAAGCAATATCAAAAACATTTTTGCCATAGCGGACTGAAGTATTTACGGACGACCGGAGCGTACCAACACGTATGCGCGCACCTCGTATGCGTTACGTTTGCGGCACTTCGGCCCGTCACAATTTCGGCGGCAGTGATGGCGGATGACGGCCGTGCGGTGGTCAATCTGCCATAGTCAATGCACGTTTTTCCACTAGCCGGCACGGCGACGGCGATCCGAACGGTAGCTGGGAACAATGAACCGTTGCCGTCGCCGCGCAGGAGAAAGGAAAAACGTCCTATGTATGTGCGGCCACTTCGGCGCCTTCATCTCGTCGGTGGCGTTTTGGATACGGGCTGTTACGCCGAACAAGGATGCGATACCTAGGCGTCGGGGAAATTGAGACTTTTTAGATCTCGGAGTCGCTTTTCGCGGCGTGTTTGCTGTGGCTGCGCGGCGGCGGCTGCGGCGGCGGCGCGGCGCTCTTGCTGCGCGGCTTGCGGCGCACGCGGCGGCGCGGGCGGCGGAGCTTGCCTTGATGCGCGGGCGCGGCTGCCGGTCGCGGCGCTTTCGCCTCCACCTCGAGTTTCAGCCGCGCGAACATGTCGTAGTTCGTTATGGTGCACATTTTACCTAAACGAAAATTCATGTTAGCATTTGATAGCGCGGCAGTACTATCGGGATGTTTAATCCGATATGATTGTTTGGTAGTGGTTGTCTAATCATAGATCATCAGCGGCTTTAAAATGTCCAGGGATAGGTTTCTTTTTTTTTGACTGACCACACATTTACCGACTCGGCTACTACTTAAAATTGTTAATTTGTGTGTATCGCGTCGAGACGAATCATCAGCCCAAACACGAGGTAGGTATCAGCTGAACACCGTTGGGGAGTTCCCCTCGATTGCCTTCCTTTTCAATCATCAGATTAGCTCAATGTCACCATAACGGAGAAGATATTGCGTATTATACCTACCTACATTTTAAACAAATACAACAAAATATACAGTCGAATTGTGATTGTGACATTTCATTTGGGTATAATGTTGCAACTTGCAAGTAGATTTACCGTTGCAATACTCCTCTCCGCACTCGGAACAAGAGACGATCCTCGTCTCGGTCACGCCCGACCGATTCTTAGTTTTTCTGATCATATTGTTTTTCGCGTACTCGCGCTTGTCCCGGGCCTTCGTTTTCAACTCTGATTTACGCAGCTCGATCAATCTAAAATAACAATAAAAGAATAAGTGTTTGGTACTGTGGTGTATCAATAAATGGTTATCTGTAGTGTGATGAGAGTAGTTCGATAAAAGGCGTTCGGCGCACGGGCATTCATGAACCGAGCCGTCGTTGTGACAACATGTATAACCCTGAACTAATTTGTGTGTTTGTTAATTAATTGTTGCCCTAAACACGACACCACAGGTACGAGTACCTAACTAGTTCCTCTGTCCAGTTCATGAATTGATCATAGGAATCACAGCACATTGAGCTATCTTTCTTGAACGTTGATTACAAGACATTTGAGAAAACTATCGTAGAGCATTAAAAGTGTATGGCTTAAAAACGTAGTAGGTAGTCAGCCATGGCCACGAGTTCGCGCTGCAGCTGGGCGCGACATGCGTCTTCTGCAAGATGCAAAC